>JAEIHY010016213.1:0-12156 GCA_018904565.1 Drosophila tsacasi
AAGTGCAGGAAATGTCAGCGTTGACAAGAAAATGCACTCGCTATGCCAAAAGGATATACACTTGACACAAACCCACACACACACACACACATGCCAGGACATGAGCCATTAGCATATGGCTGGAAAAAGGAGGTGGAAAAGCGCCTGAAAAAGGGGCGTAGGGTGGCAGCCAGTTGCTGGGGGTGCATGTTTGCATAGCCAAGCCAAGTTGGAAATGGAAAAATGCTGGCTAAAGCAGCATTAGACGGGGGCTCGGGCTCTGTCTCTGGCAGAAAGGTTCAAAGTTCAAATGGGCCAAATCGGGGCCATCAATGAAAACAAACAAACAAAGTGCTCCACAAGAAAAATGACCGAGACAAATGGTAGAACAAATATATTAAGGGCCTTCTTCTTGTTGCGAGGAAGGTGGCAATGAACTCGCAAAGTTTTAGGAATAAAGCCAACAGAACAAAGGCTTTGTTTTAATTATAATACAAAATATGTAAGTCTTAAATGCTTGGGAAAAATATTTGCAAACGCCTTATAGAATATATATACTATATTCCAAAAATTATACAAAGCAGGGAACATAATTTGAATTTACAAATAAGCGATATCTTTGGGGAAATTAAGGAAACTTGAAAAAATATCCAAATTATAAATACTTACTTACTGCAAAAGTATTTAAAATTCTGCTTGCCGCAGTTAGCTTCCCTTCTTGTTATTTGCCATTCCAAAATCAATAAGCTTCCAAATGAAATATCAACCCGACCTCGTTTGTCACCAAATGAAGTCAGCCTGAGAAGGCCAAAAATATCTCATTACATTAGTCTTACCCCCCTACCCACCCCATGCTTCACTTTTCAACGTGCCACAAAAATGAACCTCTTACCACCAACTTTCCACCATTTCGTATCAATGTCAGGGTCACTGGCAATGAGGAAAGCCGAGAGATACGAAAAAAAAAGAAGAAAAACGATGAAAATAAACCGAAACTGCTTCTGCAAATGATGATGACAAAATGAGGGGAATAAAAGGGGGAAATGAGAGGAAAATGAGAGGAAAATGTTAGGTGTTTTGTGGCCAATTGGCAGGACGATTTCCTGCATTTTTCATTTGGCCAATAATCACAACATTTACCAACACCATAACTAACATGCAAGCAACCAGGCAACATCTTTCGATGAGCATCTCTCTCTCTTCGGTCTCCTCCTCTCCCCTTTCACCAGTTTTCCTTTTATTTTCCCCGTGTAAACTGCTTGATTTCTTTGCGCCGTAAATTCTCATTTGACCCCTCCTCTCCCCCAATTTCCCCTAGTTTTCCCTACCTGTACTTCGTGTTATATAGCCAGTCATTTAATCAATTATGCAAAAAACGATGTCGACGTCGACGAGCGAGGACGATGTATCGTAAAATGTTTGCACGGTTACACAGGTTGGTCTGAAAACCGTATTCGTATCCTTAACCGTGTCCGTGTCCGTGTCTGTATCCTTGTCTGCTCTATATCCACCCACTCTCACCTGCCCAGGCACGTTTACCTTTTCTTGTATAAATAATTAATTAAATGTACAGCAGTTTTTGGAAACTGCCTTCGTTTTCAGCCAGAAGCCCGGCGTTTGAGGGGTTTTCCTTGTAGCCAGGACTGGCAATCGCAGTTACACGCTCAAAGGACTCATTCGGGGCAGTTAGCAAGCCACTTGGATCAAGGGCAAGGCCAATGAAAGAAAGGCTTCAGGCTTTAGTTAATAATCATTAATAGATTTTACTAGTATTTCAATAGATTTAATTATAATTAATATTCAAATTGCAATAAATTCCAAGTTTTGAATAGGTTATTATCCTTCCTGCAGAAGCTAGCACTAAGCTTTTCTATAACTCATTCTAAAAAGCATAAAATTTAGGCTCTCTCAAGTAAAACCATACTTTCCTCTAGAAATTAGCACTTTCAAACCACGACTCCTTGTGAAATTCAACCAGGATAAGACCCAGTCTAGAGTCCTGGGTTTCCCAGCGATATCTGCAATATATATCCCCACTGCGTTCCTTCTCCTGCCTCCCAAGAAGATCCTGGCGAATTGCTTCAGACTCAAGAGCCGTCGTGCCATGAAGCACTTGAGGCCGGGCCAGGCCTGGAAATATAGAGTGTGTGCGGGGTGTGTGGAGTGTGCTGCGCTGTGCAGTGCTGTGCAGAGTGTTGGCCAAAATTGGCCAAGTGAGGCAACATCACGTAGCCAGAGAGGCACTAGCCTCTTGCCAGAAAAGCAGCAGCGACAGTCTCGGTTTCGGTTTCGCTGGCTGACTGTTCCGGCCATTCTGGGGCTATTTTGGTGGGGGCGTGGCAAATCTGTGCACACACACACACAAGGGCGATGTCCCCCCCGAAAATAATCTACGGCAATTGCATATGGCAGGCAATAAACTTGGTCAAGTCTGAAAACAACCGCTGAACGACTGCCAATTGCGGTTGCAGAGTTGGTTTTTGGGGCTTTTTCTTAGTTCTCTGTCGAGGGGGAGTTGTTTTTTTTTTTTTGAGGGTGCAGAAGGGGGTGCCAGAGGGTGGTGTGTGTCGGTGGTGCAGTGGGTAAAAGTGCTCTTGACATGTTTTTATTAAAGTTTCCTCCGTTTCCGGCCACGTCTGCCCAGGGGGGTAGAGCAGAAGGGTAGAGCAGACAAATGCAGCACAAAACAAAAATAAAATTGTCTCGGGCTTTGCTCGCTCTTCCTCTCTCTCTCTTCCTCTCTACTTTCTGTCCCTTTTCATTCATTGCAAAGTTCCTGATAGTTCCTGATACCCTTTTCCTGTATTCCATATGTTTCAAAACTTTCAAACAAGCTAATAATTTTTTAAAAGTTTCAAATGTATGAATATAAATTCCAGCGGAGAGGAAAACGTAAAACTAAACATAAATAAAATTATTTTTTGTTGAAGGATAGTTATGATACCAGAAAAATGACCCCTAAAATGTTAATGACCCCTTTTTGACCCCGTATTACCAAGGAATGATTGCTATATTCACTTAATATTTCCCATAGTGTCAAGTTTAAGGATGTACAAAAGTCACAAAACAAAAATTATCTCATTATCTTCTACAGTTTTCTCACAATTAATTTCTGAAAATAGGCAAAATTTAAATCTGAAACAAACTTGATCTGCGTGCAAAACATTCGGACCTACATAGCGAATTTGGTGGCTCTAGCTCTTATAGTTGCTGAGATCTAGGCGTTCATACAGACGGACAGACAGACAGACGGACAGACGGACAGACGGACAGACAGACATGGCTAGATCGACGATGGTATAAAAAGCATGGATTTTAGGAAATAAGCATACAAAATATTGATAATAATTCTACATTAAAAATTCCCCATTTAATCTTTTTATAACATCTTAAGAAGTGTATTTAAAAGGTACATGAAAAATTATTTTTCTAAATGTTTCCTCTAGTTTTTGGTTTAGTTGCTTTATTTTTTTATATTTTTTTTGCTGTTGGCCAAGTTATGTTTATGTTGCGTGCGTGTTTAGTTCATGGAATTGCTATTTGAGGTTTGCATTCAGCGCCAGCAGCCGCAGCCGCAGCCGCAGCAGCAGCTGTGCTTTCGCATAAAAACTGCACTCCATTCCAGTTTCGGGTGCATAAAATGCATAGGGGTTTCATTTCGACAAATATCCGTTCATCTAAGACCTCAAAATGTGACCCACATCGTGAGGAAACTTTCAAGATTTCAAGATTTCAAGATTTCCCCCCTCCTCACACAGGAATGAAAACTAAAGAAAAACAAGAAGCCAATTACTCGCTGCAAATTTCCAATTTCGGGATTTGGGCTTTTTCTGGCGAAAGCTTCGAATTGGGACCGAAAAATAGAATAAGCCAGGACAGGAGAGAGCGAGAGCCGGAAAGTGTTGAAACAGAACAAAACAATACTGCAATGAAAATGAAAATGAAAATGACATCAACAATTTCCTCGGCGACAAAAGGCAAAAGAAGGAAAACGGCAAATAGTAGAAAGGTAAAAGACACACGGAGAGAAGAAGGAAGTTAGAGGGAAATGTCAACCCTTGCACTGTCTTTGGGGGGACATTGTGGGTGAAAACGGCAGGAAAAACCGACACAGTCACGTATCCACGTGTTGGCAGGACAGCGCAAAAGGAACTGAGGCTAGAGGGGGTGGTGGAAAGCCCACTAAAGGCGCCAACGGTAAATGCACTTTGAATGGCAAAGTTTACTTGTCACTGGGGAGAAGGCAACAAAAACCGAGTGAAAGACTCCAAATGCAGCGGGAAAATGTCCAAGGGAAAAAGCAGGCAATCGCAGCCTGAGTTGTATCGTAAAAAAGATTATTTAAGACTACAAAGTAAATGGGATTATTAGATATAACTAAGCGGGAATCAAGTAAAATATTAACTGTAGCCAAGGATCCTTAATTTGGCATCCGAGAGGCGGTCAAAAACGCATTCTCGAGTTGTGATTATATTTTATTCTCGTACCTTAATGACTCAGCCTATAAATACACTGTGCTTTTCATATTATAATGTAAACTAAGAGAGGGGAAAATTGTTTACAAATAACTCAGAGGGGATCAATTGCATTAAGCCAGGCTGCGTAACTGCTGATACCAAGTGCCGGCTTATTCAGTGGAAACTAGAAAACTATGAAATGATAAACCTGAAACCTGAAATCTAAAACCTAAACCAAAGTTCCACTTAATTGAAACATCACAATCGGAGGCATTCCTGGGAGCCATCGAATCAAACAAAAATGCGCAGCCGATTGATATAGAATTTCAAAGATGCCTGACACAACAGGCGGCATTCCCAAATAGTTGGCCAATTCCGGCTATCAGGCAATCCCTGAATTGGAATCCGAAACCGAGTCCGAACCCGGCAATCCTAACCTACCCCACCCAGGGGGGGGAAACCCAAAACAAAGGGCAAACAGGGGGAAGGAACTATGTACGAGGCAGGAAGGAGCTGGGAGATGGCCCAGGAATGTAGCACCAAATTAACATAAATTCCAAGCAAAAAGGTAAGAAAAAAAAAACACTGCTACTTATACAACTCATGAGGTGGCAAAGGAGGAGGAGTGGGGGCTGGGAAAAAGGGGTGCGGGAAAACTAGAAGTCGAAGCTGGTGGCAAAAAGTTCAACGACAGCAGACAGACGCAAAAGGAAAGCGGCGACAACAAATAAAGCAGCAACAAGGACAGCGATGTGGAGCAGTCACGAGGACGTGGGAGAGTGTGGGATATCCTAGGAGGTGGGTGGGTGGTGCTGAGCGCTGGGTGGTGCCAAGGCTCCTTTTCTTTTTTTTGTGTTTTTTGCAAACGGAAAAGCAGACCGTTGTTTTCTTCTATGTCTACAGTGTCGCTTTCCCAACTATTCCCACAAGAAAAATCAATGGAATTGTTTGGTATATTGCGCCATGTTTGACTCACCACCCCCCCGGCACCACCGCCCACAAGCACCCACAAGCACTGCTTGCAACAGTGGCGCTCAAGATTATAGGAGACTTGGGAACTTATCTTGGCTTTAAAGCCTCAATTTACCTATTTTTTTAATTTGTTTCAAAAATAAGGTATTTATCTTTTAAATAGGGATTTTAAAAAACTTTAAATAATAGTTATTTTAAGAAAATACATATTAAAAATATATATTTTTGTTTAAAACATAATTCTAATAAATCAAAAAAAGAGAATTATGCATTTTATTATAAAATGTGACAAAATCTAATTGTTTTCCCCCTGCTGTGACTCCCGTTATTTTTTCTTGATTTGCTTGCTCACTTTTCTGGTGTTCTTTTTGTATTTTCTTTCTTGTTTGTTGTGTTTCCCCTGTTCCTTGAGATATTTCTTTTTTATTTACTTCTATTATTTATTTCTATTATTCTTTTTTTCCCCAAATTAGGCGACGACAAATCAAGTGATTTTCCCTCTCATCCTTGCTCTCTCTTTCTATCTCTAAATCCCAGCTGAGCGCTTATTGACATACTTACTGAAAGGCCATGGGGAGTGAGAAAGAGAGGGCTACCTAGCTGTCGTCACGATCAAGGATCTGGCAAAAACAAAAACGAAAACACAAACAATGCAAAGCTTTCATACACACCTGTCTCGCTCTCTCGTTCTAACAGCTGTTGGCTGCTGCTGTAATTTTACTCTCTCGCTTCGACAGCTTCAGCTTCATCATCGTCATCATCATCGTCATCTTCTTCGTCTCTGGCATTTCCATCATCATCGCGAATGTGGAATAAACGGCCGCATGGGAATTTCCCTATTCTCCTGCTTCGCCCGCTCCTCCCACTGCATTCGCAGTCACTGCCGCTGCCGCGCTGCCTCAGTCGACGTCGATGTCGGCCAAACACGTGAGAGAGAACTTGCGCACAGTTCCTCTTCTTCTTCTTCGTCTTTCACTGGCTCTTCTTCTTCTTGTTCGCTGTTGTTGTTTTGTGCCTGCCTCACTTTTGTTTTTGTTTTTGTTTTTGTTTGTGGCTCCCTTCGCCCTGCGTTGATGCTGTTTTTGTTGCTGTTATTGCGACAAACAAAAAGAAAAAAACGGCAACCGTATTCTTGAGCGTTTACTTTTTTATTGTCTTGCGGATATATTCAGTATTTTGCATTTTTCACCAAAAAAAAAAACTTAAGAAACAGCTGTCGCCACTTAGTTGTTGTTGGTATATTGCACTTGTGGTTGTTGCTTGTTTGCTGTTTGTTTGGCCAGGCACACTTGTTTCTCTCTACGCTTCCTCTTACAGCGCTTAATCACACACAAACAAACACTCACTAACTAAAAACATAAAAAAATATTTGGGGTGCAGTGCAATTTCTGTGTTTAGCAATAGGAAAACACCAACAATTGAATAAACAAATGTGAAACGCGAAAAAAACGCCGACGCGGACGAGACACACAACTTGACGCCACGACGAGAAAACCGTTACAAAGCAAAGGCAAAGGCAAAAAGCAGAAACAAACGCTCTCTGAACACAGCTCTCTCTCTCTTTAAAATTTCTCTTTGACGTCACAAATCCCAAGCAGAAACCATAGACCACCATAACCCAATTGGCTAGGGAATGGACCAATTTGTAAAATCCCAATCGGTTATGCTAACACCAATCGGTAAAATCCCAATCAGTTATGCTACCAATCGGTAAAATCCCAATCGGTAAGAGGACCAATCAGTTATTGAGAGCGGTAAAGAGAACGGCCCCTCGCCCACAACTGGCATTAAAGAGAACGGATAGCCCCGCTCTCTATGTTAGCTCAACAGTTGTTTTTGGGCGGCTAACAGTTGCAAGTTAACAGAGAATTTCGAGGAATTCACTTTTTGTATTTAATTAAATAATTAATTAATTAAATAATTAAGTCTTAAGCTAGCAATAATTTCAATAATAATTTTACATAGTATTATTTTGTGGTAAACTTTTAACTTTAATTGCTTTTAATTGCTTGTCAAATTCATTTTTTTAAATTTGATTTTGTTAATTATTATTTATTAGACTATTTTCAAAGGGTTTATTTATAATTTATTTTTGATTTGTGATTTAAAAATCCAAAACTTAGTTAAAAAATATATTTATTTCAATTTATTCACTTTAAAACTTTTTTTTTTTATTGATTTGTATTCAAAATGTATTTTTTCTATATATATTTAATTGAAAAATATTTTAAGAAATAACTAATTACGTTGATATAATAATTCACTATAAATAAATAATATATTTATTTTTCAAATCCATATTAATTATGTTTAAGTTAAATTAAAGTTAAAATAAAAAATAAAATATTTTTGGGCAATTTTGTAATTAATTATAAATCAATGGTAAAATTAATTAAAATATTGCCCAAAAATATAAAAGAAAACGTAATTCAAGACACAAATTTAAAGCTATTAATTTTCTAGCATACTTTCGGGCGCATTTTAAAAGATTTCAAATCTTTAGCAATTTCAGTGGCACACCTGCTATAATTTTTAAGGATACCCAGATTAGTTGTTACCCTTCTCGAGCATCCTGCACACTTTTTCCTTTATAGGCCTTTCGAGGGTGTGAAGTCCCCCCCTTCCTCCATTTAGCTTTCAGAGCAATTAACGGGATTCCAATGTGTCTGGACGGCGCTGCAAAGGGCAGACTCTGACGGGAAATTTCAAAAATTTCAATTCACAAAAATTCACAGGAATGTGCTCATGTGTGTCTGTTTGTGTGTGTTTGAGAGTGTCCTTCCAACGGAGTGTCCATCCAAATGTCTGCCTCCAGCCATGGGCTGCTCCTCTGCTGCCTCTCCTCTGTATGTCTGTCTGTGTCCTGCAGCAGGTGCAGGTGCACGGAGGTCCTGCAATCAAAGAGTCATCGAGTTAAGGCAGCAAACAGAAAGAGAGGTAGAGAGAGATGGAGAAAAAGAGCACTTCAAGGATCCAAGGCGGAAATATAGTATGTCTCAGCTGGAAAAAACCTATGCCAAAGGATTCTTCCGCATAAAGAATCCTTGTTTTAATTTACTCACAAAAAAAAACAAAAACACCTTTTAGTTAATAAGTTTGAGTATTAAAGTTATTTACAAATCGAATCCTTGGGGGTGATCATTGTTCAAGGATATTTACGATAGGAACTTGCCACGTTAAGTGGACTCCCGGCTGGAAGGATGCAGCTGGCACTGTATGCAGTCGCAGTTGATGGCCATCAAGTGGACCATGGCCAAGTGATTACACGTGCCCATAAACAACACAGTCCCCCCCTCTTGGTCCGGGCTGTTAAAGTCCGGCAAAACAGGAGACAAAACATGGCCAGCAAGGACATGGCTGGACGACAGTTGGCCGTGGAGATTGTGATGGGGCTTTGCCGGTGCCATCATCATCATCATCATCATCATCATGGGAGAGCTCTCTCTCTCTGTGTGTTTGTGGCGAACTCAGCTGGATTTATGGCCAGGAATTCAGTTTTAATTTAGACCAGGTGCCAAATTATTAAGAGATGCTTTGACAGGACTGTCTTTGATTTAAAGATGCTGCCAAACTAGGATACAATTTGCTACTAAAATTAAGCCGAATCTGTTTCTAGTTTACTTGTAATCAAATTATATTCTTCGTTAAAAAGAATATTATTTAAGCAATCATTTTATGCCTGAATTGTGCAATTTTCCACTGTGTATAGAGTCCTGGCTGAGTCCTGCCTGAGACCTCCGTAAGCTAAACTATTTTAGTGGCTAAACCAGGAGCCTGAAGGAAATATGCTGGCAGGGATAATGCTGAGGACTGGGGACACGACACACCGACAAAGTCAATAAATTTTGTGGCACTGGATTGGCCCCCGAAGGAGCAGGAATCTCCGAGAGCCTTAGAGCTCGAACTGGGCCAGGAGCTGCGACTGAGACTGAGCTGCACTTACTTAGCCAAGAAGCGAGGACTCCTCGCCATCTGCAGCTGCACCTGCCTCAACTCAACTCAACTCCACTCCTTGCCAAGTCCCAGGTGCCTATTTTAGCCGCTTTTAACTTGGTTATGGCCTTGGCAACGTCTTGCCGGCTTTTAAGGATAATTTCAGGAGCAAAAAGACTGGGCGCAGATAGGGTTAGTTTATACACTGATTTCAGCAATTAGATCTTGGCTCTGGATGTGCTCTTGCTCCTGCTCCTGCTCCTTCTCCTTATACACCGACTTTCGTTCCTGTTCAGGGAGTCCCCCAGGGAGTCCTTCTGGCACGAGGACACCAACAACAACAACTGGCGGCCATTAAATCCACGAGAGTTACGAGCTTGTTGCCTGCATTATGAGCCAGCTCAGCTTAACCTGCGGAGCACTCCACAGCTCCTGGCATGTATGTCCTCCGACAGGACTAAATGTGATCACGCAAAGCGCATAAACAGGACCCAGGCCAGGAGCAGATGGGCCGGCCAACGGAACTATAAAGCATCGGGCTAGGACGTGCAAAGTGATAATCATGCGAATACAACAGATGAAGCGAGTTCCGAAGGTCAGCACCGAACTCTAGGTGCTCTAAAGGAGCAGAAAGTCCAAGAACTCAGCTAGATTATATCTTAAAAAATTTGAATAAATTATGCAGTTTCTTAGAAATGTAAGCAACTGATAATATATCGATTGAAACTCGATATATTTCTTTTGTTATTTTAAATTGATATTAAATTGATACAAGGCTGTTTTCCAATGTTTAAGTTCTAAGTTATAAGTTTATTAATTTTAAATAAATTTAAAATGAATATAAAAGAATTTTGTATACAAAAGCATTTATCGAAAACATTGAAAATGCGAATAGTAAAATTTGAGACCTAGTTATACATTTTTTCAGTTAAAACTGAAATAAATAAGTAGATATAAATTTACCTATTGAAAGTTCAGGGCTTTATTTATAAGCTTTTTAAGTTAAAAAAAAAAATTAAAGCCAATTCGTGCATAAGTATATCGAGAATTATCGATAACAAAGAATAATATTGTTATTCTTACCCTCACTTATCGATAGCTTAGCTAAATGTTGACTTTCTTCAATTATTATTTTTTAGACTATTTTCAAGGGGTTTATTTATAATTTATTATTGATTATTGATCCAAAACTTAGTTAGAAATATATTTATTATATCGAGAATGATCGATAACAAAGAATAATATCATTATTCTTACCCTCAATTATCGATAGCTTGGCTAAATGTTGACTTTCTTCAATTCCCCTTCTTTGCCCAAAATCGTTATACCCTTTTGTGATGCTCTAACACAAGCGTATGACAGATTGTGCCGCCAACATACACACACATACTTGGTTGGTGTGGGTGTGCCCAACCCCTAACATTCGCATCCGCCACCGCATCCGTATCCGCATCCGGTGCCGTGTCTCCTGCCGTGTAACCAATGCGCCGTACGTGTGCCCAGCACTCATTACAAATGAAAGCCGAAAGCGAATGAGTCGCACCTGTGCCAAGGTGTTGACAACACCAAACATACGGCACACACACACCCCCTCCGAGAGGTGGTAACAGGGGGACTTCCATCCAAAATCGGGATACCCAGGCGACGTGCGCTAAGCAGCAACTAAATGATTCGCATATGCATCTGGTGACTCTAAATCATTAAAAATTTAAGTCTTTAGTCACACTGAAGCCTACAAAATGACACAAACTTACAACTTTGAAGTTCTTTCAAACAGAAATTACTTTAACTTTAAATATAGTTAAATATATATATATAAAATAATCTATAGTTATTTAGCGTATAAAAAATGCATGGAAAAGAAAAGAATAATTTCCAAATGCATTCTACCAAAATTTAACTTTACCATTAAATAAAATATTATTTTGACTCTTTCAGAACGAAATTGCTTTTATTTTTAAATGGTTTTCACAAAAAAAACGCCGATTACGGAAAGGGAAACCGAAATATTTACTACAAAATTTCTAAAATCAATGTTTGAGCTTATGTTTAAAAATCATACAAAGGCATATATTATTATATTATATTATTTATATTTAATATTTAATATTTAAACAATAGTTTTTAATTTCATAATAAACATGGAATAAGAATCTTTTGAGTATTTCTTTAATCACAATAAGTAAGCTAAGACAAGATGTATTTCTTTTCCATTTCGAGCCTAAATAATTATATTATTATTTATTTATTAGAATAATATTTATAGCTTCTGTTCGTGGATAATAATTGATGCTTAGTTTGGCCCAACAAATGTTGGCTTTACGTATGTCTTGCACCCCAGACAGCCCCATTTTTCCAAACCCAAAAAAACACCTTGGAAAATGTGATTTAATGGCGGCGCGTGCGTGGGTGCGTGTCATGTAGACATGGTAATTTTTCAGACAATTACACCAGCACACCCCCACACACACACATGATGCATAACCACCTGCAAGTGAAATATTATTCAAAAATCTGTAACGCCTTCTTCTGCGCCGAAAAGCGAAGTCGAGCCAAGCTCTGGCTCCTTTTTGGCGTAGTGAAAATTTATTAGATCAGGCGGAGCACTTAAGGAGTTGCCAGGAGGAAAAAAGGAACCCTTTCCCTTTTCCCATTTTCCCATTCCCGCATTTCCCAGAGTCTTCAGTTTCCTTTGAACTACATTAAGAAAATCACTCGAAACGGAGACTCGACTCAAATCAACTGCAGCTGCTGGTCGAATTGAATTGAATTTATGAACCCGGCCCGGCTTTTCCCCATTTTCACTCCTTCATGT
>JAEIHY010016214.1:0-83118 GCA_018904565.1 Drosophila tsacasi
TGATATCTCGTTTTCCAACAACTCACAAAAACCCATTTTTTGCAGACCTGTGTAATTAATGAAATAAAATCCCATCTTCATCTTTTGTTGTCACGGACGCCGCTGCTGTCGCTGCTGCCAACAAAATTCTCTGCTCAATTTAATTCCCTTGAGAGGCAATTATGCCTGAAATGAAGCCCCTATCCCTTGGAGTCGCTCTCGTTTGCCTGCAGTTTGCTTTTGTTCAATTTGCTGGCCATTTTGCCTGCAGGCGGCCAGAGGATCCAGGGCCAGAATCAGATTCAGCAGGCCCAGCAGCAAATGAGAAACGAATAATTAATGCGATTAGCGAAATGCGAAAGTGTGACACAAATAACAACAATAAGGACAATAATAATAGCGGGAACGAAGCAGTGTCAAAGGATTTTACAAACCTTGAATACTCTTTTTTTGTCAGTTCTAGTTATGTTTAAGAAATAAGTTGAGGAAAGTTTGAAAATATATAAAAACTACAAATAATTCATAAATCAGAATTTAACTGGTGTTGTTAAATGAATTTATTTTGAAGTTCTATCTTACCGATTTTTTAAGAAAACCTTTGCAAATTATATAAATCCAAATAGATTCTACATTTAATGTATACTTTTCATAAAATATATTTTAAAATCGGACTGTAAAAATATTTTGAAATAATATTCAAGTAAGCCCAACCTCCCTTCCCGTTTTTTTCAGTTCAACGTACGATTCTCATTTGGGGTCAGGTCAGGGCAGGTCAGGTCTTAGCCCCGGCATCACTTAACGGCCTGGAGATGGCTCAGCAAACCAGCGGAAATGTGTCGCAGCCATTTTGCCTAATTGGCTTTGCCTTGCTAGACCAACAAAAATTAGTTGGGAGATAAACCGGAAATGGCGCAGCATTGAGCTAAATATACAGATGTGTATATCTACAGATTTCGCAGCTTTTGCCATTGTTTTGGCAACACGATTCCTAATTAGTTAAATGAATATTTAAACAAAACTTTAAAGCAAGTTCGGAATGCATATTTTTTTTCTTTTAAAAAAAACTTTGGACTGGCTATAAATCAGCTGGTCGCGCCCTCTCTGCCCTTCCATCCACTCTTAGCAATTCCATTACAAAAATTAAAAGCAAATGCTAAGGGAACTTTTTCCTTCAACAAGGCCGGAAAAAATGCCAAGAAAATAGTTATTAAATATTTCTTTGGCTCAATTGCTGAACAAACTTTTTCCAGCACCTACGGAATAAATGAAAGCCAAGGAAATCCACCAGCCAAAAAAAAGACACCCAGAAGTTGATCCTTATAAAGTTTTTGTATATATATATTCTTTTTTATACTCTTTATTACGCAGTTTTTTCCGTTCCCTTTTTTTGACTATTAATTTGCCTGATTACCGTTTGAGCATTTAAATTTATTATATCAACCCGACCCTAGCAAGTTCACCATCATAGCGTCTCGAGGCGACTCCGCGCAAGTTGCTCCAGCAAACAAACTTTTAAATTCCATTAAGTGCAATAAATTTTGTAGCTGATATTGCCGGGCACGGCGACGCCCTCTTGCGACCGACTTAAAGCTATAGCCATATAGCTTCAGGTGTGCTTACCTGTGGGGGTGAGTTTAATTAGGCGCTGCAGTTAATTAAGCGGCTCTTGGCGGAAATAAGAAGCAGGCTTTAAGTCCTTGTTATGAGATAGATCTGCAGCTAGTTTGAGAATTGGAGAAGCAGCGGAGAAAGGTAAAGAACTTGGCCTAATGACAACCCAGATACACTGTTATTTATAAATAGGAATTCCTTAATTTCAGATTAGGTTGTCTTAAATCCGGGTTGAAATTATAAAATTATAACCATAACTCCAACAGGTATTTCAACAAAAAATCATAACTCCAAAACGACAAACCTTGCTCAGTAACCTCAACTAATGGCTAATATACACATATGTATGCACAGACCGTCTAAACCTCAAGTTTATCTGCATGATTAACGAGTTGAGGTGGTTTTCCAGGGGAAAAAAGTGAAACAAACTTTCCAGACATTTCAAGAAAACCTGGCCACAAGCCAATGACTTTGGATTGAGCTCAAATATATACAGAAGGCTGTGAATAGAATAGCCAAATACACATTTCAGGCATCTCAGGTCACAACTATATTGAAAGTCAAATTCACTGCACACAAATCGCTCACGAGAAAAACTTTGAATTAAAATTTATTAAGTAAATTATTCGATTTTCTAAAAAATTATATTCGCAAAAGTAAACAGGATGAACTCGGAAGAGCATAACCGAGAGGATGCCTACGAGCAGATGATGGAGGAGACCATCAAGAGCCAGTTCGAGAAGAACGGGACCATGGCGGCTCTTCGAAGTGAAGTACACTTGAAGGTCCTTCAACTGCTGCGGGGTCAGCAGGACATGCTCAAGCCCAAACTCCTGACCGGCGAAGCTCATATATTATGCAAATCTCCCAGGGACCAGAGCCTAATCAAGCTAATAAATCAACTAGTTATGGAATTTTTCAATTGGTTTGGCTACCGACACACCCTCGAGACGTTTCGCTTGGAGACGGGTGATGATGTCGCCATACGCAGAGAACTGGAGGAGCGGTTGTTCATCATACCCGACTCAAAGGAGCTGCCTCTTCTGGCTCAGCTGGTGATGCGCGACTGGAAATCGAGCCTGCCTAAGAAGGTAGAGAATCCCCAACCTAAGAAGAAGATTGAGGCTCAGCAAATCAAAAGGGACGTGAACGCCAAGAAACTAATTCAAAACAACCAAAAGCTCATTTCTGGTGATCCCATTCGAAAAGTCATAACAATCAAGCAGACAAGGTCACCGCCACCTCAACCTCTGCCGATGGCCAAGATTGCTGATCGAAAAGTAAGCGTGAACAGCTCGGAGTCTGATCTTCTCGAGTCTGAATGCAGCGAGGAGTCGGAGGACAGCGATGCCTATGCAGATATCCCCGACAGGCACGTCTTTGAGGATGACCTACCGCCGGAGGGAAAGTACACTTCTGGCCATGGCGAAGAGGGTGGGCCCTACGATATGAAACAAAGTCAGGCCAAGTGTCTCTTTAAGCAATATCGGAGGGGACGCACCACCGATGACCAATCAAGTGTATCACAGAAACCAATAACACCAAAGGGAAAGAAATGTGAAAAAATAGAATCAATCGTTATGGAACACTTCGAATCGGATCACAAATCTTCGGGTTGTGGCAAGCAGAAGACGGCAAGCAAACCTAAAGTTGTTATTAAAAACGAAACCACCTCGGATGACGAACCCGAAACCCACATTGTAGGCATCAGCTTTGACAGCGAAGATAGCTGCGACGGTGAGGCCAGCGGGTGATATCCTACTTACTCCATTTAAGTGAAGATTCTTAGTAAATTTATAGTCCTTGTATAACAACTTCGACATTCAAAAATCAAAATCCTCCCAGGGTCGATCCCATTATGACGCCAGGCTTTCTTCCCCCTACAAATAAATATTAACCCCATTTTAACACACTCACAGCACATTTAATTTTCGTATTTCCAGTCGATACTTATCGCTCGAAAGGATTTACTTCCTTGCCATTAAATTTTCGTTGGTCTCCTATTAAATATGCGAATCACAAATCAGAAGGTTAACAATTAGTTAACATGCCCTCGGGGCATCGACAGGTTTCCCTCGAACCAGAAATCGAGGTCGTTGGGGGTCCGGCGGCGTCCATTGTGTGCTACATCGTTATAATTGAAATCAATATCCCCCAGATGGTTCAGAGCGGAAGGGTAAGTGCAGCGGATGCCGCCTGTCAATTGCATTGCATTAAAACGGCGTGCGAGTCTTAACACCATTAATTACATGGGCAATGAGTCAATATTATGACAGTTGCAACTGCGACCCCAACAGAACAAAGGAGCTGGAGAGCGCGACCACACCAAGGACATGGAAACAACAAGGACAACAGCGCATACGACAACTTCCATCAATTAATTAGGCCTATTTGGCGGTCTGATGAGGGGGTCTGTGACCCTTTGAAGCATTTCCGTAAATTTGATTGATTTTATGCAGATGGAGAAAGGATGTGCGTACACCCCAGGGTCCTTGAGGACAGCCTCCCAATCAATAAGATAGCTGGGTTACGTGAATGCTGAAAATTGATATTGCTTTCAGGTGTGGGTCGGCATTGTGCTTGACATGTCAAACGAGTGGAAACTCATGTGATTTCTGTGGGGTTTTGCTGGCCCAAGTTAAGTCATGCTTCCCCTGAATGCACAGGAAATAAATTGAGGCAGTCTTGTTACGAATTGTAACACTAGAAGTTGTGTTATAATTAAGATATTAATCAATAAAAATGTATATTTTTTTAATCTTTCTGTGCCAATTTTGCTATGATTCAAAGGAGAGAACTAAGTTGACATTTCATCAATATTTCGCCTCAAAACACATAACAAATTCCTTTTGTTTTTATGATAGATTGCTTTATATATCCCATTTTAAAAACGCTATACCTTTATATTATTTTTAAGCAAACCAATGTGTTTATTTCCATATTATAAGTCGACTTTCCTCGACTTTATTGCCCTTCTATCCAACAATGCTTCCTCGACTTAATCAAAGCCCCAGAAGGCACTCAAATATGGTATATGGCCAGTATAAACGACCTCCAACTGGTGCCACGATAAACCGATGTTCGCATTTGTGCAATACACACGACTGTTCTTCTATATATACATTTATATACACATTTCCATGGCATATCAATAACCTGTGTGGGCTGCGTACGAAAAATGCAATTTTAATTAGCCAGACGTGCGACAAACGCACGTAGCGCACATAACCGCAAGATGGTGCTGCAATTAGGCGGAGCCATCCAGGGTCCCCCTGCCCCTACGGTTACCCGGTGGCGTTTCCTGGTCCCTGGCCCAGTCACTCAGTCATCGGCTACGTGCCGCTCTGCCAAACAAAATTATGTGGCCAAAATGTTCGCGGAGGGAGGACGGAGGGATTTGGCCAAATTACTTTATCGATTTGCCTGGTACATTTGTACAGTGCGGCTTGTTGCATACATTACCAGCGGCCACCGCCGCCGCCGAATGAGTCAACGTGGCTGGTAGAGATGGATGGATGGACGGACGGGTTGGATCGGACCGGGGAGCCTGTCGCTGGATGACCACGCTAACGAGCCTCATTAGTGGCATGCGTGGCGTTGGCGGCATCATTCGGTGCCCCGCGTTGACATGTGGAATCTGCCGGGAACGTGATTTCTTCTTGGATTCAGAGCAGTAATGATTGCCAAGCAGCGAAAGATTGCAGAGCAATTGAAACTGCGGGAACTTATGGAACATCTTCTGGAATTATCTCTTTATCTTAAACTTAAATATGGCATGAATTAATGCCTCGTTCGTTATCTTAAAGTGCTTAAGCTATTCGAGAACGCGTCGAAAGCTGAAGTTCAATCAAACCACTACTCACTTATACTCAGCTCAAAAAGACTTAAATTTCCTGGCCAAACAAATCTCATTTGATACCAAATTAAGTTGAAACGCCATCACAGTTAACTAAATTTCCGAAATTATGAACTTCCAATGGGTTTTGAGCAATACAAACAAAATACGAATAGATTGCCTCAGTCTCTTCCGGCTCACATGACGTATGTGTAATATTTTTGGTCAGTTTTCTGGTCTCAGTTCCAACAGGATTGTCCAATGATTTGCGGTTTTTTCGAGAGAGCCGGGGGCTGTGTGGAACTGAGCTTATGAAAATTTGTTCGGCTTGGCCCACATTGTTTACAGCAATTTTATTGTGGCCAAGTTTCGTCTATCATTTTGTGGTTTCTGGCCCCAGTCCAACATGTTAGCGCATATAAATGTTTAATCCAATCTCGGCCATAACCTCCCAAGGGACTGCGTCGGACAGGCAGTTCAACTTTTGTGTGAGACCAAACTTTGATGAGTTGACGAAAAGTGAAAGAAACGAGACATCGTGGCTGATCACCGCAAACTTAATGACACTTGAAATAAGCCAAACATGGCTCACACATGAATACTATATATACTTGTTTATGCTCCTACTATAAGTATGCGACATAACGACCAGGCTGCAGTGAAGCAGAAAACGCATTTAAGAGATTCTTAACGCGAAAGCGATTTGAAAAGTGGCTTAGCATAAAAAAGTTCTAACGATACTAAGGACATTGTTAGTTTGAGGAGCTGGTGCTTCCCCTTTTTTTTCAATCAAAAAATAATTCAAGACAAATTTGTACACTTTTTGCTTAATTTTATTTACGCTACAACGGGGTTTTCAGTACTTGATAATTAATAATTATATTAATTTAATTAAATATATATAAACTACATTTAAAGCTAGGCTGTTCAAATAATTTATAACTATTTTGAGACTACTTCCCAACCCACTATTTTAGGGATGGAAACTGTAACATAGTTGTTGGCGTTAAGTAATCAGCTTACCAACCCCTCCCTAAATAAGAATGCCGCCGACAGGTGTGATTTCCCACAACCCAATTTAAGCAGATCACATCTCACATTATTGGCAATAATATCTGATTTTGTGGGGATTTTCTAGAAGGGAGAGGAAGGACAATCATACGATTGCAATTGCTGCGCTTAATGTATTAAGGAGAGTGAAAGTGGGAGACACAACACTCTACCAGTTTATTTCTGCCGGCTTGTCTATTAAGTTTTCCATTACATCGGATAGCGATCAGGACACGCCTTCTCAGCAAACATATCCCCACACGCACAGCAGCCGCACAACCACTTCCCTCGAACATATGGGGTAACTTCAAACGTAAATCGAATAAAAGGCCCAAAGTAAAAGCAGTTACCAATAGCTAAAGACGTCAAGCCTTCCATTCCCAGATTCACAAATGTGAGAGCGAAGGAATGAGACGAGGTCCTCCTGGCAAGTGCAGTGTGAGTGAGTGCTAGTGTGTGTGTGGGAGTTCCATGACAACAATGGCATTTTGATACTTTTGTATGAGATTTAATGAAATTTGAATCCTTTTGTTGAGTGGAATGACAACAGCAAGGAAGCTGTTGTAGACGCCGATGGAGGAGATGCGAAAAGTGGCAGGAAGCAGGACGCAGGAAGGAGAAGAACAAGAAGCATTCGCCTTTGGGCAAGTTTCGTGTGGCCACACTGGGAGAAATATTTAGGTTTATTGGGTTTACAGTAAAACAAATATTACTTGAGTTGGACTAGTCTTGAAGTTTTTAGTGATTTAGTATATCAATAGTTGACGCAAAGATCCATGTATATCGCTTAATTTCGCATATTTTTCGATAAGAGTGATATTTTAACTTTTAAAGCGGTAACTTTCGATAAGAGTGATATTTTAACTTTTAAAGCGGTAACTTTCGATATTTAAATATGCGATATATCAAGGTTATGAATCGTAACTTACTATACTGATGAATAAAGAGATTTATCTCTTCTGGGATAGGTGTAAATCCAAGCCATTATTAGCAATTAAAAATTAATAAAAAAAAAATTTTTGAAAAATTGTATTTATTTTAAATATTGTCTTTAATTCTCCCCCCATCTGTTTCTCTTCATCTATTTCTCCCAGTACCTTCAATATTCAAGTAGTTAAGGGATATGTATGTCGGTATTTATACGTATAGATAAATGTGTACATTTTGGGTGTCTTACAACAATAGTAAAACAATCTTCTTAATGCACACTTTGGCCTAAAGGAATTTTTCCACTTGTAAAGCGATACTTATAGGACAGAGATATGCGTTCCGGGTTCGGGATCCAACCCAGCCGTCCCATTTACCCACCCGACCTTCCCAATCGTGCGTGTATTTATAGATAGGAGCATATATTATATATATATATATACATATATATTGACAGAGAAACATGTTAATAAACTGCTGGAAGTTTGGTTTATTGTCATCAGCAAAACTCTTCAGAAAGAAACATCAAGTCGATGGGAATAAGATTTATACAGACACCCGCACACGCACCGAAATATTTGAGACAATATGCTCGAGGGAGTTTGCCGAAAGGGTTCTCTTGTTTGTCCGGGGTATGGCTGAGGTATCAATAACATTGTTGTCCTGGGGAAAACGATGGGAGTGGGAGTGGCAGTGGGGGCGAGGTGGCGAGGTGGCGCCCAGAACAACGCAGCTCCTCTTCAGTTATATTAGTTGCTTGACAAAGATACCG
This sequence comes from Drosophila tsacasi, assembly GCA_018904565.1. NCBI lineage: Eukaryota > Metazoa > Arthropoda > Insecta > Diptera > Drosophilidae > Drosophila > Drosophila tsacasi. Next base: position 8,175 of record JAEIHY010016214.1, read on the forward strand.
GTTGACAGCTACAGAGGATGTGTGTATTTGTGTGCAAGTTTGTGACGATGATGCTCCATCATTGACGGGAGCAATCTTTGGGACTCCAATTTTCATGTTTGCCCGTAGTTAAAACCAATTTTCAAGTATTACTGCATTGTTTTCAAAGTACAATGTTTGTGTTGTTGCTTGCAGGGTTGGTAATACAAATCTGAGATTCAATATTTATATTAATATTATCAGTGGTTAAATTTGTTTATTTAAAATGAAAAATTTATATTTTGCAACATATATGGTATTATTGAAGCACCTTAAATGCTGCTACAGACTGTCATTCTTAAACTTCCCAAGGCAAGAGCCTATATCTAGCAAACACATGTACGGTGTACTCTTTCTTATATTCTGGCAAATTTACATTTATTTTTCGGCCCTGACTAGACACTGAACATGCAATTACTAACTCCAAGGATGCTGATGCCTGGAGAGTGTCACTTTTAGGCATTTTGTCGTATCAGGATACCACTAATCAGTGGAAAATTCAAGGTACTTCAGCTTATTTAAGGTATTTCATTGCCCAACAGACATTTCAGCGGTTTTATTGGTCGACAGCCTTAGCGTCTTGTTCTAGTTTTTAATTAAAAAATTACTCATATCGCTTGCGGGTTGAATATAGTGGTACTCCTCTCCTTGTGCCAGAGTGGGGAAGATAAATTTCCTGGCTTGACGAAATATTCATGTGGTTCCCGGCCGAAGGAGGAAAACTGTGCAGCTAGTTTATGAAAATTCTTTGTTTATGTCAAGGTGTGCGCCGAGCTGTGTGTGGGTTGTGTGCCTGTGCGTGGGGCCGTGCAAATTGTGTTGGTTTGGTAATTTTGCTCTGACTCACCGTTGCTGTCAAATTTATATGCTGGTTAGCTCAGCTAGCAAAACTTTTCAGTTTTCGCCTGATGAACGCACATTTGTCTGTGTGATTTTCTAATTTATGAAACCAATTAAATGTGGGACAATATTCGCCAAAAACCAGAAATATCCAATGGAAATGTATTTGTAGTTTATATTAGTAGAGAGCATTTATATTCTATAGTATTCGATTTTGAATAATACAAAGCTCAAAATATAAAATTTGAATTTGGGTTTAAATTAAAACAAGAATCGAAGATAACTTCGGAACGCCGAAGTTTGTATACCCTTGCTCCGTACAATTAGATAATTATAATTTATTCCAATTTAATCAAATAAAAAGAAAAATATAAATAAAATAAAATATCTTTTTCGGCATTCCAATGAACTAAGGAATGAAACTAATAAGAACAAGTGATTATTTTGAGAAATTATTTCAAAATAATTTAAATTTTAATGTAATTTAATAACACGGTTCGTTTTTTAGTTTAATATTTCTTTTTTAAAAACTAAAGGAAACAACTTATGTTTTAAAAAAATATCTTCCTTCAACCAGTTACAGTTGTGCAAACAAATAAACTCGAGCATGTAAAAGAACAAAGCTCAAATAATCCAGAAAAGCACAAAACAAAACCTGGAGAAACAATAATGTTTGCGTTTTATTCCAAATTAGAAAACATTTTTGGTCCCTCTCATCTCAATAAGAAGAAAACGAAGGCACATGAAAAGGTAGGAATTACATGAAAAACAAAAAAACTTCTCACACGCACACGCCGGTACATTTATTCCGTATTTTGGCAGCCTAAATATTTCAGAAACTAATATCAATTCAATTTGTATGCATTGACAACACACCGGGTGTGTGTTTGTGTGCGAGTGTGTGTCTATGTGGAGGCGGAGGTGTCCTCTGCCAGAAGAGTGTGTATGCGCACAGGTGAAGGAATTTAGGCAATACAAATTATTTATGGTATTCTAATAAGAGCAAAAGGCAAGCGATGTTTTGCTGTATGCGTATTTGCATGATACACAGGAGGGTAAACAATTAACACTAAAAATGTTTTTATTAAGAAAAGGTATTGTATGTGTTTAAGCTTAACCTTTAACATTTTTTCCATATGCATATAAATTGTTTTATTGCTTATATTTAAAATTCTTGCTTTTAAAATTGTGTTTGAACTGAAATAATATAAGACTTGCTTATTTAATTTCGAATGTTTTATAATAAATAATACAAATCCCATTATTTTTATTCAGAAATTCTTATTTAATTTATTGTATTGAATTAAAATGTTCAATTCAAAAATCGATACATTCTCAAATTTATTGCGGCAAAATTATCGCTTACGTACACCAATCGAATTCCTTTTCCAACAAGTTGGCAGTCACGACGGTGCAGAAAGTAACTCTACTAGAGTTGTCGGATATTTAAAAAAAAATCGTATAGATGATATTTTTTATCGAAACAAAAAATAATAAAATGAATAAAACAAAAAATAAATAAATGATAATAAAATGAAAATAAAAATAAACTAAAAATTTAATTTAAAAAATACAGTAAATTGGAAATCGACACATCGAAATTTCGATAAATATAAAAAAAAATTCGATATATTTTGATTATCAACAACCCTAAATCTACGTGGAGCAGAAAGTCCGACGAAAATAATGGCAAACAAACCGAAAAAGAAGGAAGAAAGCGACAACGATTGGAATCAAAGCGATGAGGATGACAACTGGGACGACTGGGGCGACGACGATGATAAGTTTGTGCACGTGGAGAAGGAGGGACAGCCGCTGCAAGAAGAAAACAACGCAAAAGCCAAAGAGGATGTCGTGGTGACACAAAAGCTGGAGCCTCCAGCTACTGCTCCGCCCGCAGCCAACTCAAACACATCATCCTCGTGGGGCCTGTGGGGCGGAAAGCTGAGCTCCGTGCTAAACACAGCCACCGAGGGATTGGGCACAATAACCACTCAAGTAAACCAGGGTTTGAATCAGATCATTGGCGTGCCCGATCCCGAGGAACTGGCTCGCATCAACGCAGCTAAACAGGCGGCTGCCAAGGAGCTGCCAGTTGAAAATACAGAAAGGGTGAAAACCCCAGCAGGCACGCCAGAAGAAACCGCGGAAGCGGAAGGCGAGACGTCACCCGCCTTTGGCCTCGGCTTCGTCACTAATCTGGGCTCCAAGGTATTAAATACGGGACTGGACACCCTCGAGGGCATTGGCAAGAAGACCATGACGATATTGCAGGACAACGATCCCAAGCTGATGAACAAGCGAAAGCTCCTGGGACTGGAGGCGAACAAACCCAATCTCAGTGCCCTGTTGCTGGAGGCGAAGAAGGATGCAGACCAAATGGAGGAGTCGCTGCAACAGTTGCGGATTGAGAAGCAAAAGGCGCAGCTCCGCTTCGAGGTTCTCTTCGAGCACTACTGCGGTCTGGTGCACTACGAGGCCCTGGAGATCCTATCGAAGGAGTCGTGCCTCAAGCTGGAAACCCTCCGGGATGCGGTAAGTGGCAACGCTCTGTCCGAGCTGCAGGAGACAATCAACGAAGTGAAGGAGCTCCTTGAACTGGAAGATTTGGAGTGCGAGAGCGAGGGCGACTACGAGTCTCAGGAGCTGAACGAGCGACTAGCTGGTAGCATTGCCGATGCCGAGCTGGGTATTCAGTTTGATGACGTGGCGAAGTGAGTAGTTTGTTATTTATCCTGTAGTCTTTTATTTAATCTGTAAACCCCCAACAGACACTGGTCGCTGTGCCTGGAGTGGCTGTCATCCGATGAGGCCACCTCAGCTGATCTTGAGCAGTCCTATGCCAAGAGCATCCACGCTCTGAGCGAGGCCTGCGCCCTGGAGATGTGTAAGCTGCACAAGATCGCCGAGCTGCTCCTGGTGAAACCGCATCACAGCACCGCCAACGAGGTGGACGGCGTGGTCAATCTTTGCAAGCAGTTTAATGCACACCTCCAGGGCCTCAGCCATAGGTTCGCAGCCATTTTGAGCAGCAAGCCGGAACAGGAGGAGGCCAAAGCCCGGGTCAGCACATTCTTTTCCGAAATGCTTTCGGGCGTGCAGTTCATAGAGAAGGCCTACAAGCTTTTTACGCCCATCCTGCAGATGGGGGCTGTCTAAGCAGATCGAATTCTTATTGTTGTCCTTGCTATTTCTACGATAAATGTCCTCTACTCTCCTTGTTTTCCAGATATAAATGTATACAAAATACTATTGAATACGATGCAAAATCTTGTGATAACATTCCAGTAAAAAATAGGGTTATTTTATTGGATTTAAGTTGATCTCAATGAACAAAATATAGGTAAGGTTTTGCTGGTGAAACTCTATACTTTTTATGTCTAACCTGTAGCATTTGTTTTCAAATATAACCGATAGCAAAGGCGCGGCGGTAGTTTTCAAACTGGTCCGGTTCAGTTTCTTAGCGACTCCAACGTACATCCAACCCGATCTCTTCAAAAACTAAGATAAAATTTAGCATATTATAAAGTTTTATTTCAAATAAATTCATTTTTTACCATGTCTGCGCATAGCAAACGGCCGGTAATCCTCTTGAAGGTTCCATCGACCGATGATCTATATGGATCGGCCATGCGCCTCCATAACCTGGATCCAATTTACATTGCTCCATCGCAATTTGTGTTCAAGAATCTAAAGCAACTGCAAATGAAGCTCCAAGAACCGCACAGATACGCAGGGATTATCTTTGCGTCCCCCCGATGTGTCCAAGCTGTTAACGAGGCTCTGGAGAAGGCTCCACTACCCAATTGCTGGCGCTCTCTGAACAATTACTCCTTAGGCAAAAACACCCACAACTTGGTTTGGAATACTTTGCAGCGGCTATCCACAATGGGAGATTACACAGTAAATGCCAATAATTTATGTGACTTGATCGTAGAAACGTTCGGACCCAAGCGGGAGCTTCCGCTGCTAATACCCTGCGGCAATGGAGTCGGACATACGCTTCGACTCCGACTGGTGGCCCAGGGATTCCGGGTGGACGTTTGCGAGGTCTACGAAAATCAATCCCATCCGGAGTTCAATAATCAGATGCGTCACGCTCTCAAGCTTAAGCGAATGGAGACAATTGTTTTCTTTGGACCCTCTAGTGTCCGCAGTTCCCAGGAGTTTTTCGACAGTTACAAGGTTTCTTTCAAGGATCGCAAGCTGATCGCTGTCGGAGATGCTACCAGAAAAGCTATGGAGGACGCGGGCCTGCAGGTTGACGGCGTGGTGGAGGCTTCAAACGTCGATAAGCTGATTAAGACCATTGAAAATTAGTTTTTTTCTGATTGTTTGTTATTACGTGTTTATACTTTTGGTATCCTTTCCAAATCTGTTTAGTGCTGTTGCAGGAAGTAAATCCGAGAAGGGTTTTATCCGGAACTCGGTCAGATCTGCTAAATATATGTAATAAGTATTGATGAAATTATTTACATCATTTTAATATTAACATAATTACTAATTATATTTATAGTGGAAGGTATTCTAAAACTTTAAGGCGTTTTTCACGCAATTAAAATAAAAAAAAAGTAATTTGGAGTAAAAATTATAGAGACAGCTTTAAAATAGTTTAAAATAACTAAAAATAGTTTCGAAATCCTCGTAAAAAAAATCAAGAATTTGAATGTGTTTGAAAAGCCCGTGGTGTCATTTGCCGCCCTGAGTACGGTCACATCGCCGGCGGTCGCTATAGCACATCGATGTAATTCTATTTTGGTTGTTCGAACTTTTGATATACAGGCGGGTTTAGTTGCAAGGATCTTCGCACTTCCGATTTCGGTGGCACTATGGCAGCATCTAAATCCGGGCAGCTCTTCGCGTGCAACTTCGAGGTGTTCGGACGTGTGCAAGGTACTTAAATTAGCCATCTACTTGATGTGACAACTAAAGTCCCATTCATTGCAGGTGTGTTCTTCCGCAAGGTAAGCGTCTACGCTGTCTTATTAGCATAATGGATGTACAATTTTCGGTTTAGTTCACGGCACAGACGGCCAATACGCTGGGCATCAAGGGCTGGTGCATGAATACTAAGGACGGAACGGTCAAGGGAGAACTTGAGGGACCTCTTCCGCAGTTGAACGAAATGTAATTGCCTGCGAGTTATGTAGCTAGTCTAAAGATTTTACCCACATCCCCACAAATTTGCAGGAAGCATTGGCTTCAGACCAAAGGCAGTCCGCAGTCCAGCATCACAAAGGCGGATTTCTCACCGGCAAAGGAGATCGATGCCTACACGTTCAGTAGCTTCGAAATAAGACGTTAACATGAATCCTTTGAAGGATCACACTCGAGGCTCTATATATTTATTTAGTCATCATTTATTTCAGTTGTTTGAGACTTCCCGTTGACGGTGTGCATAGACTCCAAAAATTGCTATTCAGGTTCAATTCTGTAATTTACATTAAAAAAAAAATAATTTAGCCATAAAATCCCAAAACAATAACAAATATATCGGAAAACTTATCGCACGGTTGCATTCCATGGTAGGAGCCCGCGCACAGAGTTGCCACATGCCGAAAAGTAACGCAACCCTCGGCTGGTCCTGCTCGCACACGCAACCCTGCGCCGCGCCACCGCCATAGGTGACGCACGAGTGCGAGCGAGACGACCGTCTGGGCGGTGTGCGTACTTTGGTCTGGCAGCCAGGCACAGAAACGAGTACAGCTTCGATACGATTCGATACACGTCGTTTTGCCAAAAGCGTAGCAGCGCAATGAAAAAAATAAATGAGGAAAAAAATTCGTGAAGCGAGAACCGTAATTCCCCAACGCGAGTCACGCCATTGTGTAAGCAAATAGTTGGCAGTTGTGCGAGCATTGTGCGAAACGGCCGAATTGTGCGTATAACGAAAATACTACTTAATTTTTAAGCAATTTACAAATTCTTGCGTGCTGCCTGCCTTTGCTTGCCTGTCGGTGTGAATGTGGGCATGTGCATGTGCCTTTGTGTTAGTGAGTACTGGACACAATACTTTCGCGCTGAAAACGTTTTTTTGTTCCCTTTTCGTTTGAATTGGGCAAATACAGTAAAAAAAACGCACACAACTGAATTAACTTTACTCAGAATTTAATAAAGCCGTGTGGAATAAAAAAAATGAGATTGTGTAAATAACTGAAAATAGTGGATCACACAATTGCACGCTGGTCTCAGTGCGACTGTGTGTGTGCTGTGCTAGGCTATGTGTATTAGTGCTGTAAAGGCGCGAGGTGCTGTTTGCTGCTGCTAATTGTAGTCGAAAAATTCAATAAATGGAATTATATAAAAACATGGAAGTCAACACGAATAAAAATAAGGCCTGCGCGCCAATTTTCCGCACATGATGCAAAAACTAGGAAAATTGTTTTTTCCCTTCGAGAGCAGCAGCGATGATTTCGTCAGTATGTAAGAAGTCTGCCCGCTTGTCTCATCTCTGCCTGCCCGAGCCCGAGTGAATACTCAGTGTGTGTGTGTGTGTGTGTGTCCTATACAGTTTTTTTTATTGCGCATCATTGTGTGCAATAGCGCGCGTTCTGACCTCTCTCTCGCTCTCGCCTGCTCGCTCAGACCAGAGCGCGGCTGTGACTGTTTTAGTGCGTGTATTTTGTACATAACACGCCGGAAAAGACACAACGAGATTTCTTTGGGAGGCGGGCGGTAGAGCGAGATAAAAAAATACACAAATATTAGCGGCTTTTTTCTTTTTTGATTTTGGGTAAGAGTTAAACTGAGATAACGAAGTAACCCGACACATATGTGTGCGTATGTGAGCAGTTCGTAAAACAAAAAGTTTGCCTGTCGTTTTCATTCCATTCGGTTCGCCTAGTTTTACTAAAATAAATTATTGTTTTGGTTTTGTTTACGTCTAAAGCGACCTGACCAGGATTAGCCAGAACATCGCGACCCAAATGCGAGCGACCCAACGATGGCACCAGCGCTCACAGCCGAGCCATTAAGTCCGAAGGAAAAGCTCACCAGTACCGCCTCGCCCTCGGCCCGCAGCTCCTCTTCGGACAGCGGAGCTGTTGCTGCCGGCGTCACAGGAGGAGCAGGGCCGGGCTCAGTGGCCAAAAAGCCATCGACGCCGACGCCGGCCACGGCCACCACTCGCGTCACCCGGTCCCGGGAAGCGGCGGCCGTAGCAGCCGCAGCTGCAGCGGCAGCAGGCGTTTCGGCATCATCGCCAGCAGCCACTATTCCCCATCTGCGATCCTCACAACCTAACAATAAACGAAAGTCCGGCGGCAATAAGCCCAGCAATGAACCAGCAATGGGGCTGAGCACAGCCCCGACTCCACACAGCTCTAGCAGTAGCGCTGGCGCTGGTCCTTCCACGCCGGATGCCGCTGTGGCCTCCACCAGCGCCACACTAGCGGTGGTGAAACAAAACAATAGCAGCACCACAAACACCCACAATAGCTCGCCTAAAGACAGCTCCACAGCCCAGCTTCTGGCGGATCTGACGATCAACTTCGAGGAGGCCATCTCGGCGGAGATTTGTCTGAGGAAGACCTTGCCGGAAGTGAGCCTAGGTAAGGAGCCGGCCACAACGCCGGCAGCTGCCACGAGCTCCAGCTCCACCACCGAATCCCCAGGTGTCAGCAGCGAGGCAGCAGCGGAAGATCAGTCAATTCCAGCCGAGGAGGAGCTGTCCAAGATCGAAACAGATAACATTGAGGGTAAGTTGGGAGTCAAACTTCTAGTGAAAACCAAATGCTTACTTGTTCTCCTGGCCTACTTTTCCAGAGCGCCTCAGCCAGCTGGATGGCAATGCCATTGCCATGCCAGAGGAGCTACCGCCTCCTCCGCCTGAGCCAGAGCCACCAACAACGCCCAGCAGGCAGCAGCAGACGCCAGTCAATCAGCCGCAGGATTCCCCGCGACTGCAAGCGACGCCGCAACTACAGCAACAGCTGACGCCGCAGAGCACAGCCGGATCGATTAATTTCCTTAAAGACGGAGCAGCTGGCGCCGTGCTGGAGGATCAGGATATCGAGGAGGTGCTCAAGGCGCTGAAGACTTTCGATGGCGCCCATGTCAATCCAGATGCCATCTGCGATTTCTTCAACGAGGTGTGGGAGGAGGCGACACCCGCTGCGTCCATTTCGACCACGGCGGCGCCTGTTAGCAGTGTCGCCGATATGCCAGACATTAAGCCTAGCTTCAGCGGCACCGACATCCATCCCAATAACAGCAGCCTTTCCACTGCGAACGTGGTTGTAAAGCAGGAGCGACCCTGGCAGGAGTGTCATGCTGAGATTGAGCAGCAGCAGCATTTGATCACGCGCCGGATCGAGTTTCTGCTGCGCCGGATGCGCAAGTTCCAGGCGCGCCAAATGTGCCGCCACGCCAGCGGAGAGGTGTCTGGCATCCTGGAATGGTCCGCCCGCAGTTCTAACAAGACTCCCAATCCGGCCAGAAGTTCCACGCTCTCAGAGCGGGAGGCAACCGTTCTGTCGATTGTCTCCGGACGACCAGACGCTGCATTCTGGGAGGAGCAGAAGAAGCATCCACTGCCTGCCAGCCAAATGAGCAGTGTGATTCGGCATATTGGGTCAGCGGCGCGGCATCAGCAGATTTGTCACGCGGCCACCGTTACCTCGGCCACCTTGGCTCCATCTTCCAGCTGGTTTAACAGCTTCAACTCCACAACGCTGCCGGGAAAGCGTCCCCGTAAGAATCAGTTGGACTTAACGAGCGGAGCAGGAGTAACAGCAGCAGCAGCAGGTCTATCGGCAACTGGAGCAGCAGCAGGCGCGACGGGATCCAGTGCGGATGCGAATACGCCGCGGGCGGACGACATCGTGCCCGGGTACGACACTTATGTGACCAGCGAACTCACCCACGTGGCAGGATTGCTGCACACAGAGCTGCGAGAGGTTCAGAACGCCATCGATTCTGATGCCACGGAATCCAGTTCCGGCGGCGAGTCCGCCGATGAGATGGTCACCTACAACAATAGCCAGCAACTATCGCTGCCCATGTAAGTTCATCAAGCCATCAGGTTTTGATTTTTATGTGTAGATGTTCTGGGGGATTTTTCAACTAAACTGCTAGCCTTTCGAATGTTTTGTGGGTATCCAGCTTTTTTAGCCGCCCTTTTCTGTCACATTTTCAGATCGATTTGTGGTTCTCATGTCCGATAACACGGAGGGTATTTGGGATTTTGCCCAATTTCGATTTATATTGTTGTGTTTTGTCTTTGTAGGGGGTTCTTTTTTGACAGCCCTTTAAAGTGGGGATATTATGTATTTAAGGTAGCCCTGAGCATTTTTTTGTTGCTTATTATTATATATCTTTAGCACAAATTTTGGAATATAATATCGAAATACATTTTTTTTTTCAATATTAATTTCTGCCCATAATTTAAAAACCTGGTACTGAAAAACAAGGTTTTTGCGCTTTTATATAATAAGTGCTGTATTTTTTATAAAAATTTATGTGGAAAAATTCTCCATGAGGGGGGTTACAACCCCCAAAACCCCAACCGTGCGCACGGGCCTGATCAGTCTATTGTAAATCGCTTCTAGTTGTAAATCTTAATACTGAATAAGTAATGAACTTAATTTTTTACATCTAATAAATATGTTAAACTTTTTAACTTGAAATTGTTAAGCTTTGTTTAAAAGGCACTGAAGGCAAAAGACCGTTTACGATGAGTCTTTCGTTTTTTCGCTCTTCTGCTGACCCTCAATGAGCGAGCGTTCAGTTGGATCGCTCTCTCTGAGCAACTGAGAACAGTTCTCTTCAGAGCGCGAGCACACGCGCATCGTCTTTTACGGTTGTATTACAGTGCAGACCGCAAAACGAAAGACGGTTGAGAGTTATTTGCTGCGAGCTATGCTTATTAGTGGATGGATGGAGTAGATCAATTATTTGTATAGCATTTTGCTTATTAATTTTTTTCCCCTCTGTATAAGGTTTGTGCTAAACTACGCACTTAATCAATTTTAACTGCTGCTTAGGACACAATTTTATTCCGGAGATCTTATCAACTTTGTGCACATTTTTTGTTGATAGTAATTACCGATGATCAACTGTGGGGTTACACATCAATATATAGTTGTATTTACCATTCCTGCTTTATATTATTTTGGGGAACAGTATTTCTCATCTCAAATTAATCAATTTGCATTCAATTTATTTCAGAATGCGACGCGCTGTTTGGCGCTACTCAAACGATCGGGCCGCCATAGCTCTGCGATGGTCGTGGCTCTGCTCCCAACTGGGGGACCTGGAAATGAAAATCCGCCAGTACAGTGACCTCTACGTGGAGCTAACCCACTCCAAGGGGGAAGTTCAGCTTGAGCCGACTGCCAGCCCGTCACCGTTGACGCCGCCGGCGAATGGCCTGAAGGAGGAGCCGCCATCCGATTTTCTCTGCAGCCGAGCCAGGCCACTGGTGCTGTCCGAGTTTCGAAAGCGCAAGCTCTTCCAGACCACCAACATGCACACAATTTCGAAGAAGGCGGCGCGACCCAGCAACATTAAGTGCGGCTGCCAGTGGCCCCAGGTGCCCTGCACCCTGTGCACGGGTCGAGCGGACCCCACGGCGCCCCGGGAGCTGGTCGAAACTATGATGCCCGCCAACCGGGTGGCCCTGATCGATGCTGGCTACCATCCGGTGCTCAGTTTTGCCAGCGGTGAGTGCAAAATTGCGTTGAAATTCCATTTTTGGATTCGATACTTAGGGATTTATTAATTATGAATGAACGATTTAATTTTCGAAAATAATTACGAGTAATAAATAAGCGTTTTCCCAATGAAAGTGTGGACAATTGTAAATTTAGTGGCCTAAACACTTCTATTAACTCTTTTGTTTTCGTTTTTTTATGCACTATAACTTTATATAAATACAGATTATATGGCCTAGAACAGTGTTAGGAAGTTCCTTATCTCGCAGGCATAGGAAAGACCTCTGACGACTCTCGGTGTGTTGGTTACGACACGCTCTTTGAATACTTTTTCCTTATTCCTACTCAGAGAAATGAATTAAACTACAAGTTTAGAATAATTCATTAAATCTAGGAATGCTTTAAATTATTGCTTAGAAGCCTACTTAAATTATATTGAAGTATAAACAGAATTGGTGGCATTTTAAATTAAAGAAAACCGGAAATAGCGCCCTGAAATTGATTTTAATTCGGGAATGCTTGCTGCTGAAAACCTTTTAACAAAAATTACCATTTCCTACTACTTTCAGATGTCAGCCAGTCTGTGCACTTGGAGGCCGTTGCCCGCCAGCCGGACTGGCAGTATCGCGTAATGCGCTGCCAGGCCAAGGCCATTGTAAAGGCCATGTGGAAGGCGGAGCGCGAAACGCTGGCCTCCGGCGGTGGCGGCGGACATGCAGGCAGCCGCCGGTCGGGTGATGCGGGGGTCAAGCGGCGTTATATACGCCGCAAGGAGCGCAACAATAACTCAAATAAGGAGGCGGGCAGTGGAGCAACAGCAGCGGGAGCAGGAGGAGGCGGTGGCAGTGGCGTCGGGGGAGGGGATAGCGGAAACGGTACTGGTACTGCTACTACTACTTCTTCTACGCCTACTACAACGCCACTTGTGGCCAACAGTAAATTATTGTAAACATGACAAAATTCGATAATTTATTAACATAAAACAACAACAATCTTTTGCATCTCTTCTTTCTTTTTCTTTGCATCGAAAAATCAACCAAAATCAAAAACACGAATATTCCAACCAATTCCACCAACCACCACCAACAACAACTACAACTATAACCACCACAACAACAACAACAACTACCAATTGCTTTATTTTGCCATTCCGTTTCTTGTCTCCGTTTCGTCCCGTTTCCGCATTCAATTTACGGATTTAATGCAGCAGCGGCGGCAACGGGCAGGAAGCAACAACACCCAACTGGAATGAACAATTCCAGATCGCAGTGGCCAGACTCTCGCCAACGCCAACGATCACGCCTCCACAGTCCCTCCTCAACCTCGATCTCGGCACACAGCGGCGCTAAGAAGTCACGCAAATCAGCATCAACCAGCATCAACAGCAGCAGCTGCAATTCCATACAGCAGCAGCAGCATATATCCGGCAGCAACATCAACAACCATCACCTCAACGGCTACGGGGATCAGTGGGTGGCAGAGCAGAGCAGCAGCAGGAGTCGTCGGAACTCCTCGCCCACCCACAGTCACCGGAACGAGAGGTAAGCCGGGCATGCATGCAGTTGCGAAATACTTAGATCTTCTACAAACATTGAGTTTCTTTTCTATCAGAACCTCGGAACGCCGTATTCGTCCCATCTTCGACATCGATAATATCGTTATACCCTACAGCATGGCCGCCCAGACGAGGGTAGAGATTCTCCCTTACAAGGAGATTCCAACGCCCAAGTGAGTACTTTTACACCGCCATCTTGGGTGGTGGGAATTATCGAAGCTTTAAGTGTTAAATTACTATTCTAATCGTGAACCATTTGTGTTCCCTCACATCTACAGGTGGCGCATTGTTGACAGCGACAGTGATAAGGCGAAGCAGTCGGCGGATGAGTCAGCTGAGTGCAAACTCGGCAACGGCAGTGTCCCAGCAACAGCAACGTCAGACGAGCTCCCCAAAACACACACACCCAATGCCCCGCAAACCCCAAAACAAGAACAAAAGCTGCCGGATGAGCAGCCTCCAAAGGTCAATGGGTTAAAGCAGAAGGAGGCAGTCGTTAAGCACAATAACAATACTATTATTAACAATAATAATAACAACAATAATAACAATGGACTGGTAAATGGCAATGCCAAGAAGGCTGAACCCAAGACAGCGAAGCAGCACAAAGTGGTTAAGAAGGAGGAGGAGAAGGGGAAGAATCCCAAGCTTAATGGCAAAATTGGGAAAAATCAAAGCGCTAAAACTGTCGAAGAGCTCACAGCAGAGTCAACTGCAGAGATAGAGCCGCCACTGCCCAAGCGACCCAAGTTGGAAACGTCTGCGGCAGAGGTCACCAAGCCCAAGGCCAATGGTCAGGCGCCAGCACCGCCAGTGGAAAGGGAGGATGAGGAGGAGTACATTGAGGAAGATCTGTCCGATGAAGCTTTCATTGCAAGGCATCAACGCGCTCTGCTCGAGGAGCGTCGCCGTTTCGAGACGTTCCTCAAGTTTCCATGGAGCACCAGATCCCGCGCAAATCGCCGTGCAGATAGTCGCGCCGAGTCGAGCGGGGCCAACACTCCGGATCCCGCCTCACCAGCTCCGCACCACAATGGGCTAGACAACGAAAGCATCCCCTCGCCGCTGGCCCATCCCCTGGAGGGCTTTAACGAGAGCGGTGAGTATCTAACAGGCGGACAGGCGCGACATGCCCGTCGTCGCACAACATCCAGCAAGCTCAAGGATCAGACGGAGCGGCGCAGTACCACGCCCGATCTTCGAGAGGTGAGTTACAACTCCTAAACTCCTGAAACTTTTCTAAAAATCTTTTCTGTGAACAGGGCCCTGCGCTGATGCAACAGCCGTCGCTCTTTGAGCCCCTGTTGTTCCCACTCTCCGAGGAGGTCTATCAGCGTTTGTTGGCCGAGACCTACGCAATGCCCACATCTATGCCCAGCACAAAGCGGGCCAAGAGCAAGTCCGTGTCGTCGAACTGCGACGGAAGCAGCTTCCCAGGAGCCGGCGGTGGCAGCAGTAGTCGGCGTAGCAGCAAGTCCAAGACCAAGCTGATTAATGGACAGATCAATGGTCACCCAATGGCGGCGAAGATAGACGGCACCGAGGATGATGTTGGAAGGATGGTGGCGGAAGGAGATGGTGGAATTTCAGAGCCGGAAGAGGAGGATATGCTGCTAGAGGAGGACGACGATTATCCGAAGCATCATCTGGCGCCGTTGGACGATGAGCAGGAATCGACGCCAGATGCCGAGCTGACTCTGTACGATTCGGCAATCGATGCGTATCTGGGCGATCAGGAGGCTCTCGAGGAGGACATGGCCGAGGATCCCTTCGAGGACGACGACCCCAACGATCCGGAGTGGAAAAACCGGACCGACGGTTCTCGCAGCAGGCGCATCTAACAAAAAAAGAAAATCAACTAAGCCCAAAGCAGATAACTCGTTTTCGTTATTTAAGTCTTTTTAAACGATTCGTAAATTTTTAGAACACTAACACAACCAGAGATCAGCCTGCGCAGAGCAACAATTTTAATTTGTTTTAAACGGATTTGTTTGCACTCACAACAACAACAACAGCATTGCCTATTCAAAGCAATCTTCTAAGTTATTTAGTTCTACGAACACGCAGAGAAAAGCAAACACAACACAAAGGAAACAACAAACTAAGAAAAACAAGAACACAAAACAACAAACTCTTGAAATAATCAATGTAAATAAGCTAAACACCTAGAGGTAAGCAAGTTATCGATAGATGTAAACAAATTAATCGGGTCCCGCTCTGATCGTTGTTGAGATCATCGAACGCCCTCATCACGATACCACGTTGGTGTGTTGTGATGTTGTGTGAAGGGGGCGTTCGGTTCGAAGGATGGTCGTGTGGCGGCGGTTGCGGAGCAGAAAGAGGAGAAACAAACCAACCCACTTGGGCTTCAAGCCAAAGTGTGCTAAGAATAAAAAGTAATAAGCTCTATTTAAATATAAAAACACCCATTTAAATATATATTATATATGCATACAGACATACATAACCATACGTGAGAATGCCAAGAGAGCAGAGTTAGCTGAAGATTTGAAATGTATTCGCACCTGCACGCAAAAGATATAAGAACTAAACAAAAAACACGATAAATGTAAATTGATCAGCTTAAACCTTACTCTAACATGTAACAAAGATGGCTGTAGGCCGCCCTTAATTCTTATATTTTGAAAAGTTTATCAACTGTATAGAGAGAGGAAGAGAGAAATTTAAAGAGAAGTTGGAAATGTGAAAGAAACGATCGATATGTATGTAAATGTACTTTAGTTGCTTAGGCGTTTTCATTTATACCTTACAAGTTAGTGGCTAATTATAGAAATTAAAATCATAAAAAAAAAGAAAAACAAAAACGGAAGCAAAACTTAGTGCGGCGTTGTCCGTAAAAATGTTTACTCTTATTTACGTTTTTTATTATCTACTACGCATGTATGTTTCACCGCAAAGCTAGAAACAAGATTCATTCGTTAATACTTAAAAACAAAAAGAAGAAATACAACCGAAATGTGAAGATTTACTAAGGACCGCGAAAATACAGAACTTTATATTCGTACAAACTACACACATATTAGCAGTCACATGACAAAGTGGCCTGGCTCTTGGAGGGGAATCGTCAACAGATGGCGGATAGTTCGCGACATGTGTGCTATGGGCAGCCCTTTCTGCGGTGACTTCATTCAGTTGATTACTGAGCTGGGAGCAGAGATGATGGTGAGATGAGAATAGTCTAATAGAATGGCTTTAACGAATAAATTCCGCTAATCGTTTCTGGTAATTGGGATTTTTCTCTTGGTACAGCTCTCTTTGATTTTCCTGTTGGCTTGGAGCTCTGTTTCCCTTGTCCAAGTTAATACAGGGACTCTGCCTACATCTGACATCGCCTCTGAATCCCATAAGGAACTTGTCCTGATCAGAAAGACACTGGTCAGACAGGCTCAAAGGCTGAGGGGCCTGGAGATCAATCTGCACCATGTCCTAAGCAAGGTGGTTTTCCTAGCCGATACGGACATCCATGCGCCTCGCATGTTCTCCACCAAAGCTGATCCTTTGCTGGAGCTATCAGAGAGACTAAACCAAATAATGCAGCGACTAGAACAGGAGGCTGGCACTAGGGAAGTACTTCAGAGGATAGAAAACCAAATGGACACTGTAAGCCGGCGCAATGAGTGCAAGCTAATTCCAGAAGGTTCCCCAAATAACACTATTCCGCTAGTTAAGGAAACCCCAAAAGTGGGTAAGTCCCAATTACAATGATATAAGCTATGAGAAACTCACCAGCATATCCTGCCCAGAGTTTAACCAGCCTGACAAATCGGATTGCTTCGAATTGGATGACCGAGTGGATGGCGTCTATCGGTTTTTGGTTCCGGAAAGGAATGAACTCCAGCGGGACTTTTATGAGCGCTACTGTGCATTTGCCACCGACGGACCTGCCTGGACGGTGATCCAGAACAGAGGCGTCTTCGATCCTGCGGAGAACTTCAATCGAAGCTGGGACGAGTATCGTGCGGGCTTCGGCAATCTGTCCAGGGATTTTTGGTTCGGCAACGAATTCACGCACAAGATTCTCTACCGCGACGATCACGAGTTGCGCGTGGAGTTGGGCTACAACCAGGGGGAGGAGTTCCCGGATTGGGCGGAGTACTCTGTGTTCCGGCTGGACAGCGAGGGCTACAGCTATCAGCTAGCGGTGGACGGTGTCTTCCGGGGTTCACTGCCCGACGCCCTGGAGCCGCACATTCAACTGGACTTTAGCACATACGATCGCCGGAGCGATGGCCAATCCACCGGAAATTCCTCCTGTGCAGAGTACTACGGCGGTGGCTGGTGGCTCGATCGATGCACTAGCTCCAACTTGAATGGCGAGTACGGTAACCAGAGGGCTGGTCCGGCCATCCTTTGGTCGTATTGGGGGATTGGAACGAACACTCCGAAAACCTCACGCATGATGATACGGCCCGTAAATTTTGACTCTGGGGACAATCCGGAGAATAGTTACGAGAATTAACCGGCGACGAACTTCGAAATTTAAATAGCAATCATCAAATGTTGCTTGAACGTTACCGATAGGTGGCACTGCAAGTGAACGTTGCCGATAGGTATCGTATTAAGCTAAAGCTTCACCTTGGAGGCTTTTCTTCATTTTTTATATCTTTATTCATAGAATATTTTATTAAATGTTTTTTACTTTGCACTTTAAATTTGACGACTATTTAATTGCACATCACTGACTCCTAACGATACATTGAATTGTATCGAAAGGAAATTCCTTCTCATGTAGCAAGGCTTACGATACTCACATCCCTATGTTGTCGACCCCATTTTGACAGGTTTTTCGTGTAAGCGTGTAGAATATTAAGTTCATACTTAAATTTATGTTAAACAAATAATTTAATAACTTGCGATAAAGAAAATATATAAATAAGTTATCAATAATGATTAATAAATCTTAATACATTATTTTTGTATGTGTTTTTACCCCATTTAGTAAAAAAAATTGCCGTAAGGTTTTAAGTTTTACAAGATGACCATACCCAAGCCTGAAAAATACCTTTAGCGTGACCGCTTCTGGTATTTTATTAACTAGAGGTGAACACTTTGATATTTATGTTTTAAATATTAACTTATACAAAAATTTCAGACAAAAAAAATATATATATATACATAATATAAATATGAACCTTTTTATTTTTCAATGTACGCTACCTATGTTTCGGAAACGTCGATGATATCGATGTTGGCATCGATGTTTCCCCACCTCTAGATTCGCGTTTTAAAAATCAAAACAAATCAAAACGCGAAAGCAAACGGTTGGTTTATCCGAGAAAAGCAAAGTAATGCATTCAAAATACCCTATTGATTTGTTTAACTACCATCACAATATCAAAGGCTAGATAGCTTTTTTACGACACGAAGAGCTGGAAATTCTGCTGCTCGTAAGCGCATCGCGTTTTTTTTTATTGATTCGCAAACAGTGAGAGTCCTCATCTCAATTCAAACCGAAAACACTTGGTCTAAGTAAATAATAAAACTAGCTAATATTTATTTAATATTGCAAGTGCAGTTCTGCTTTGAAAGTTATAAGTGGTGGGTGTGTGTCTGCCTGTGCGAGTGAACGGGAAATTGTAGGACCTTGCATTGAAACTGTGTCCTGTGCCGCCATGCGTGTGTGTGGGTGAACAGTGAAGTGGCCAAAAAAGTTATTACCAAAATTCGCGGGTGCAAAAGGTGAGTCTTCGTATTTTTCTTAAATTTAACATTATTAAAGAGAGCGTGAACTTGTAATAATCAATAGAGAAGCAACCCCCCACGAGGCGTCTGTTTACAGTGTCTGAAACCGGATTCCTCAACCCCCGCTTACTTGAATTACAAAACAAAGAAGTGTCTTTCTTTGGGGATTTTATATATGTACATACATATCTAAATATACATATGTAGATATCTAATCGAATTGGGTCCCCCACCACCTGCCGATATGTATTATCTGTCTAGACGGATTCTGCACTCGATTCCGAGCTATTGCCAAAAAATGCAACAACAAAATTTGGAGCAGACAAATTGTTACAAAATTGCAACCACCAGAAGAAGCAGACGAAAGGGAGAAGCAGAAGGAGAGAGAGAGGATGAGTGAGAAGAAGGAGGAAAGAAGAACCACACAGGTGGCGGGATGGTACAGAGAAGAGGGAGAACCGCGTCTTTAATTTATGCAGCTCATCTTTATTTAGCCTTATTTTTTTATTGCACGTTTTGTCTGCGGATGCCCATTCATTGAGAATCCAAGAATCGTTTCATCTCTCCTTTCCGAGGAGCGTGTGAAACCCGTTTGGTCTCATCTGCTCATCGCAGCTTGTTTTGGCTTTGTTTTTATGCTTTTATTCGTATTTTTCTGTTTGTGCCATGCAATTCGCTTTTATTTGAGTTCTCTTGTTGTTGTTGTCGGCGTTGTATAATTCAATTTAAATTGATTTTCTCATTGTTTGCTATCCATCTCTCTTGTTTGCTTTTGTTGTGGTGTTTGTTTCACTTTCCTCTCGCGTCCTCTTTTTCCTTTTTTAACGAACCCCAACGAGCATTTTTTGTAATCTAACTATGTATGTAGATTTAGGTATTCTCGTTTTATGCTTCCCCTATTGGATTTTCGCACGTCGGTTATTTTTACAACAGAGCCGAGCGCTAATTGAAAGCCGTGGGCTTTGGCTGCGTCCATCCGAACGAGACCCCACTTGGCACCTTTTTATTTAAATATTCAGATTGGGATGTTCGAACAACATTGAGTAATTCGAAATGCAAATAAATCCAACTGAAATAAATATGTACATATGTTACATATGTAATTATAATTTACGCATACTTTCTGGCTGAAAGTAAGCATTAAATTGAATAATATTTTATTGGCATTTGATTGCCTTTTCTTAAATTTTAATAAATAATTAAACATTTACATTGTAAGTAAACATGGCTTTAAATATTAATAACTATATAATTTAGATTACAATTGATTAATTACCTTTAAAAATATTGAACTGATATTCTTTTGAAATGCAGAGTTGCCCATTTTTTAAAATCCAGCCACTGGTCTACTCAATTTTTTCTCAATGTACCGACTAAGCCATCGTCTCTTTTGAACTTGAATTGAAACTGACAGCGCTTGTTTTTAGCTTCGTTTACTTTCTGTCTCTCAACCCAGAAAGAACAGGTACTAAATCTATGCCCACTAAGTGAGTTTTTATTTCTTCGCGTGTCGAGCTATTCGCACTAGCCGGATAAAGATCAGGGTTAGCACAGACATAGCCACGGGATTCCTCATCCCCGGGCAGTAGGTTCACATGCTGGTGACTCCTCTATTCGGTTCTGTTTGCTTTAACCTCTTTGCTAATTTGCAATTTATAAACATTAGCTATGTTAATCGCGTTAGCCAAAAACATACAAGCCTCAAATTTCGAATCACTCGGCTCATTTGCATGGGCATCTCATTTGGATGCCAGAGAAAAGCTATAGCTGCAGCGGCCAGGAATACTCGAATAATCATAACAATCGATCGATCATCAAATGTAATGGCCTCAAATCGCTCCTCCCCGCCGGTGGTCAAGTGGCCAATGGAGCTGAAAAACTTTTCGTCGTCTGGCATAAGGAGGGACTTGGCCGGTTCATTGACTTTGCCCCCAGTGGCAGGCAATGACGATGACGTTGACGGAACCGCAACAGTTACGGGATTCAACAAAAACCCCATCTACGCCAATAACTACAACAAAGGCGCTGCCACTTGCAGTCAACAGCTAGCAAAAAAATAAAATAAAACAGCAAACAAAACCAAACCACAAAAAATTAAACCAACAAAAAAAAGAGCAAAAAGAAGGAAGGACAAGGTGTTTTGCAACTTTGTAACACCCTAACAAGGGTAGAAAATGTTGGGATTTATATAAAAAAGACAGCCTATTATTTAAATACTGGAATCAGCTAAAGAAATTAGCGTAAGCCGTCTGCTAGATGTAAACCCAGTGTCATATGCGGGGTCGTATTTCGTTTCGATTGTGCATTCCGTGCTCTTGAACTTGAGTTCCTGGGCTGTTCTTAAGTGACTTTTTAGCCAAACTTTTTAAAATCAAGACTTCTTCAGGCACCAAACTTAGACATGGGAATTCTTGTTAAAGTATTCTAAATTTAATTTAAGGTTTTTTATTATAAAGATCTACTATATTTTGTATGTTTAACATAAATTGTACTTCTTAATTTACAGATTTTTCCTATAAGAATACACTTTAGACTTGTTATTATTATAAAAGGTACACTGCACTGACATGTCATTATATAATCCGACTCAACAAACCTGTTATTCGCTCAGAAACTGGTTCCCATACGTTTCGTTTTTCTCTGCCATTCGGTACTGTTGATGCTGATTAAAAATAAATACACGGTTTTAAAAGTACTTGTGACATGGAAAAACATTGTACCTTTGGGGAGGGTATAAGCCAAAACAATACCGAAACGGCAGCTAAACGAAACGAAACAAGATTTCAATGCAGGAATTTCCATTACAAATGTTGCGGTTGTTAGCCTGGTTGGCTGATGGCTTTTGTCAACTGCCTTTGGGGCAATGTGATGGTAGAATGGGCTGCGGATTGGGGATGGCATGAGCCCCGAGATTGCGGCCAACTCGGCACCAAATGGAAGGGGGAGGAGACTCCAAATGGAGCGCTCTCGACTGGCAATTTGACAAACGCTGCACGCACTTGGCCCCGGCAGAGGCTGACTTTTCCACCGTTGCAACGGTTGCACGCTTAGGCCAAGTGCAAAACTTAAATGTCGCTTTGGCTTCGAGTGCTGCCAACAAACTGGGATGCAATTGACCTGAAAACAAAGTGCGGGAAAGGCATCGGCATCGGCACGGACACCGGCACTCGCTCAGGCACTGGCACTGGCAACTGCAGGCCACAGAAACTCGTTCGGGTTGATTTGGCATCTTTGTATTCATCTTGTGGTTCAATGAGTCACAATCCGCAGTCCGGTCCGGATTTTCGATGCCTGACATCGTTCTGCCTTTCTCTCGGCGCACTGCCCCTTCTTTTATTTCCGAATCTCTGCTCTCAATCGGTTGGCCAACGGATGCCATTTGGCAGGCCGTAAATGCAAAAAGGGAAAGACCAGGGAGATGGGTGATAATATTCCCCGTGCTACCGAGGAATCGTGGAATCAAGGAGCCGAGGAGAGAGATAAGCAGATGGCAGATTCATTCAAAATTAAACTTTTATAAGAGGGGTTAAGAAAAAGTTATCAATAAATAACGAATTAAAACTTTACAGACATCTGTCTGAAGTTGAATTTTCAACAAACCAGAAAGGAGGCAAACTCTGTGTAGCCGAATTTTGCATACCCTTGCAGTTTGCCAATGGACCAGCGAAATTAAATATAAAATTGATCATAACTAAGCCAAAAATTCATTGATTTAAATTCAGAATGTTTTTATGTGTTTGTTTTTATTAGGTTAAAAAATACGCATGTAGAGTTTAAAATTAAATTTATTAATAAACCCATTTTTTCAAATTTTTTTCGGACTGAAATTATAATGTCCGACAAATCATAGCTTAATAAGTTTTAAATATCTTTTGATATAGCTCAAAAAATCTGGAAATTAAGACAACAAAATCAGATAACTTAAAATTTTAAAAGGCAGCCACAAAGTATATCTCAATGTTCTGGGCCGATCAGCTTGCTGACTTTGATCAGAACTTGAGATTGCAGTGTCTGCCGAGTCTGCGAAAATCGTGCCTGCCTGCTAATTCCTTCACTTGCACTTGCTCCGCTCATCTTGGCCGTAATCATAATTATCATCATCGCCTTTGTTGGCCTCTTCGTCGTCGTTTGTCGGTCGTCGCCGTCGTCTCATTTGCGTGGGCTTAGGAAGAAAAAGAAAAGGAAAACCAGATTTTTTCAAGGGCCTGTGCCAATTCTCGATTGCTCTCTTTCCGTCTCTGTTTTGTTCCCAAGTCTCTTTGCAGCTCTTGTCGTCTTTTATGGCTGCTTTTACTTCGCAATCAATAAACAACGACCTTCTTCTTCCTCTTCTCGCGAGCGAATGGGCTAAAAGTTACTTGGATTACTTGGAGGTGGAGCAGCAAGCATGCTTCAGTGCTCCGTGCCCGGGTTCCTTTGTCCCGTCCCGTTTAGGAGAGCTTATTCGCCACTTGAAGCCGCCAGCCAGCCAGTCATCCTGCCATCCAGTCAGCCACTTGAGATGCACTCTCCGCCCCACCTGCCCACCAACGCTCCTCCTGCCACTTGGTTTCCAGGCATTTTTCAAAGTTAATTGCTCGCTGGCAATCGGTTGGGGAATAATGCAGAATGCCAAGAGAGGGTTAGTTCACGTTGTAGGCAGAGTTAAAGGCATTCTTTTGGATTTATTTTTCAAACGAACTGTTACTACTTTTATGGTTATTCATTTCAAAATTCCTGAAATAAGCCTTGAGGTACTTTAGGCGGATACGGAGAGAGAATAATTTGGAGAGTCCTTTGGAGAGTCCTTAACGCATCTCATATAATATTTCGGAAGCAATGCTTTTTCATTAGAGTTGAAATTTAAAGACTTCATTTCCTTAGAAAAATGGCGAACTAGGCGCTAATTTCTGTCATTAATCCTAGATAGAAGTTAACGCCTGAAGCTAGTTCGCAGATTAATGCCGCGGTAAAGATTTCCACGTTGCGGCTGTAAAGAAACCAAAAAAGGGTTTACCAATGGCCAGCGACGTTCAAGAACTTTACAACAAGCTAGAAAAACTGTGTTAAAAGGCTATAAAAATAGTGTAAAAGCTAAATTGCATGAAAGAGCGAAAATTGCGAAAAGTATGAAGGAAAAGGAATACCTTATGAAAGGAAAGCATTAAACATTCAAAAAGAAGTGAAAAAGAAATGCGAAAACTTCCTTCAAAGTTGTATAATTATGGTTGGAAAGTTAAAATTCAAAGGGAATTGGAAATATTGCTAACAGATGCAATAAAGTTTTAAGAGTCAATTTGCATTAAGAAAAGTTCAAGTTTCAAGGCTTTCAAAAGTCCTGAAAGTGAACAAAGGAATATTAAATTGTATACCTTAAACGAGTTCTTTTTAAACAATAATTATTATTAAAAGTAGTTAATAGCTGTGCGTATAAGAACCTTGCAGGAAATTTTGTAAGAATCGAAAATAATCACATTTTACCGGCAGCTGCAGTAAGAAACACAAATAATTAATAAGTCCAGCTGTCAACGCTTGACAAAAAATACAACAACCTTAACCAATTTCTCTCTTGACAAACAAGCAACCATCAGGAATCCCAGTTGATGCTTCCCACCTCAGCAGCTTCGGTTGTAAAACAAAAGTAATTCCAGCTGGGGAGAATTCTCAAACACCTCCGCATTCCGAGGCGTCCCATGGAGAGCAATGGCCAGGGGGAGTTGGACGGGGCCAGGTGAGAGGCTGCGATGGCTGGGGCTCTGTTGTTGACGGCGCCGACAAAGCAAATACAAAGCCAAACCTGGCCAACAGAAACACAGCCAGGAACAACATAACCAAACAGATCTCGGCAGCCAGGCGCAACTGGGGATGCTTTGGAGGAGCTGGAAGTCTGAAAAGCTAAGCCACAATGTTTCCTTGTTTTATTTATTTAGCTTAGAGATATTGGTTTTTATTTAATTAAGAGTCACTCTTCCGCCTGGGACACTATTAGGAACTAAAATTTAAGTTTTAAAACAAGTCTTTAGCTTAGGTTTGGACTGCCGTTAATAGATTTCCAAACCCCAGGATTTTCATGATTTTTAATTATTTTCTTAATGACTTTAAATTCCTTATTTAAAAATGGCAACACTGGCCGTGTGACCCCCGCTGTTGGGTGGGAGACGTGTGGAGGGGGCAGAGCGCCCCTTATCATGCTGCGCTGCTGCAATTGCCGGCTGCTAACGAGCCGAGGCGACCCGAATGACACCCGAGCGGGAGCCGAGGGTCCGTCGACTTCCTCCGGGCTCCTCAGTTGTGTTTCGTCGCTGGCAGAGGGCGCTTCGCGAGCTCCTCCAGGCTACTGCTTTTCCAATCCTCCTTTTTATACGCCGGCAAGGACAACGCGAGTGGAAAAATACAACAAAATCAAGAACGTGGGAAGGAAGGACAGTTGGCTAGAGCAAATCGGAGTGAAAGGTCAACAATTGCTTTGTCTCTAATTACGAGTATGCCATTCATGGCCAATAAAGGATTCAATCCGCTGTGCATTCATTTAAATTAAGGAAAAAAAGGTGGAAACCTTTCATTTCCCAGTTCTTTTACATTGTGTAAAACAGGGAAAAACTTTTAGCTCACCGCTGGGCGAGTGTTTCTGTGTGTGTGAGTCTGTGTGTGCTGCGGACGCTGATTTATGTGTTTTGTCCTTGTTCCGCGCCAGGACGAAAGGACTTTTTGCCATCCCGTTTTGTGTGTAAGTTGGTAATGTAAGTTTATGTAATAGACATGTAAATTGCAGTTTATTTTTAGGGAGAACAGTGAGTAATGGAAGGACATAGTTTTAAGTTGGGTTCCCTTAGGGTTTCTTGCTATAAAGAAGCGTTCTTTTTTGATTTGGGTCTTGTGTTTTGATGGTAGGATTTAGAAAAAAATATTTTCCTGCACGAGATATTAAAAATGTTAATCCGAAGGAGAGTTTACGTCAACAAGACACAAAGGAATCATAAGAAGACAAGAAACCGGCTTACATATAAGATCCTCATGGGAATTGCGTAAGCTGTAACTGTTATAACTTATATGTTTATTATTTAGTTATTTATGCAACATTTTAATTTTTAAATAGTGTTTTTAAATTTTAAATCAAAATCTTAATCATGAAATCTAATAGCGTAATATTGTCACTTTAGAGAACTCTCAATTATATAAAGGATTTGTTTCCCAAATCACTTATACAAATCTAATTTGATAAGATATTTAATACAGGAACCAAATACGGCCTGTGGGTCTCGGGTTTCCTTATATTTAATGCCACACGCCTTGGATCATTCCCCCGTTTGGAATACCGCTTGTCACTTAAGACAGCCCCGTGTATCGATTACCTCGGTAAGTGTCTTTCCCCCGCTTCATGCCGGGCCACTAAAATTAGCCTGGTCGAACGACGCGACCCCCAGCCAAGACAGCTGTCGGGTAATGCTCCCGAGTTCGACTTCGAATCGGACTCCAACTCCGTGCGGTTATTATTTATTTTCATTAGTTCATACTCAAATTTCCCCCACCGCTCGGGGATGGCGTGCTGTCAATTTTCCGGTGGCAGGTTTTGGGAAACAGCGATGTCATGTCATCATGCAATCATATCGCTTTACCGCATAAAGCGCCTCGCACAAAATAATCATTCGATCCTCGTTTCCCAGTCCCCGTCCGCGTCCCAACAGAGAGATCTCAATGGCAGACCCCGCATTATCCGACGGCTGCTAATGATGCGTGACAAAAGCTGCCAAGTGGGAATGGAGGGAACGCGACATGAATTGGCCAAAAGCGTATGGGACACGTATGGGTTAGATGTTCCGGCCGGCTCCATTAATATAGAAGTTAGTCACAGATTGTGTCATTTGGCTTTGGTTTCGGTCACAGTCACACTTGTTTAGATGCTCGAATTTCGTTTTTTTTTCTTGCTAAATAGTGCAGAACCCGCCGCGGGGCTCGATGGTCATTATTGGTCATCGAATTCGGTGTTTGTTTAGTCAGTGATTTGTGACCCAATTGCTAATGAGGTGACGTGGAGTTTGTTTTGAAAACTGTAAATAAAAGGCAACAATTAATATGTGAACAACAAGTATTTCTTTAAAGAACTTGAGATGTGGAAATGTGTCTTTTGAGTAGGATTTAATCAGTACATAACAGAAATTATAAGGTATTCCTATTATTTTATTTATTACGAATAGTTTTACTGAAATTTTAGAACGCTCTTTAAGGTATTGCCAATATGAATACGTTCACAGATACATACAGCAATACACATCTTAAATTTCCTTCTAGTAATTTGAAGGAAATCCGCTTTTTTGGCCTCATTAACCCAAGTCAAGCCCTCAATTAGTTTACACTTTAAAACCAACAGTGAGTCGTAGCTTTTATTTCTTCGGGTAAACAAATAGAGACAATATGGGGAACCGCCGGGACCTACTTCACACCAGCTCCGTATCTGTATCTGTATCTGTATCTGGATCTCGGGGAGTGAATGGTGTCAAGCAGCTCGCTTGACGTTCCCACAATGCCACGCGTATTGTAAGGCGGCTCTACACCATATTTACTTACGTTCATATATGGCCGCGATTGGTAACTGTAAACCTGTTACATATACCGCAAGTAAGTGTTTTCCCACCACTTAACTTCATGAAATTGAAACGGAAAATTTCATAATCAAAGCCATAAACGTTGCTATTGTTTCCAACGCTCCTAAAGACCCCCACCCGAGCCATCTTTTCTTTGTCTAAGCCCAGCGTGTAATAACGAAAAACAAAAACAAGAATTAATTTTCATTTCATTTTCCTCTGCGTACAAAGTAAGAAAAAAGAAGGTCCAACGCAAACAGAAAACTCTGCGGCGAAAAACCCCCCATACAATGCAAAAAATAAAGTCTCACGTTCCGGATAAAATAAAAAAGACGCACATTTTATGAGGCGACTTGTGCCCAGTGCTTTGTCAGCATTTATGGCATTTTATAGCTTTCGGCGTTAAGGTCTTAGTCCAAGCCATATCAATAAGTTAATATGGTGCCAGTGTACGTGTAGACTCTTAAATTGCTGGAAATGGAACCTTAAAGAAAGGAACAAGAGGATATGGCCATTATGTATCACACCGTGTAATTAAATTATAAACTGTATTACCGTAGCAGAAACAGCGAAGTTAATTAGATAACTTCCTATGGTTTCAGATAGGAGAATATAAAGGTAATGCTATTGTTCGTTTTCCCTTCATAGTTACCCAAACTTTTGTATCAATAAGTACACCAACTAATTGCTTATTAAATCATTCATTAAACTCTCTTTCATAATGATGCATAAAGGTAAATACATTTAATTACAACATTAAAGCTGACTCGCCAAAAACGAATACTATTTGCTGTTGTAAAAAAAGTCACATCTGCATTGAAACAGTTTGCACGGCGTGGCTAGGAATTCCATTAATTAAGCGGCAAATCAATTGAAATCACCTAATTGGAAAAATAAACGGACCCATATACCATAGATAATTCGATTAGTGTTCAAGTGCGTGGAACGGAAGTACTCTTGGTGCGCCACTTTTCCGCAATCAATTGCAGATTGTGGAAAATGAGTTATGATTGCTTGATAACCGCAACCGCTATAGTGAAAACCAATACGATCGATGTTGTTTGAGAAGGAAACCACCAACTTTCTCTAGGTGATCGGCAAGTCCCCGCTCCAGAGGGAATTATGGTAAACCCAGATTTGGTAGTCGTGTACCGTACCTTGCTCCGCTTGCCAATTGTTTTTTGGTTTTTCTTTTCCCTTTTTCAATGACATTTAATCAACATTGGCGCTACTCCCGCCGCCACCTTCTCCTCCTTCTCAATCCCTTTATGGTCTGACTGGCCCGTGCATTTGGCCAAGTTTATGGGCCCAGACTTTAATGTTGAGCTCGCTGTTGCCATTGCTGTTATTGTACCCTTTCGAGGAGTATTATAGTTGCGAAGAGAGGCTGGCAAAATGGATAAATAGAGTTTTAATTTTTGTAGAATATAGAATAGAAACAGCCAGGAATATGAGACCTTCTGAGCTTAGGTTTTCTAAACTAAAATTACTAATTACTAAAGATGAGAATACTACCAAAGAGTATGAATATATAGTTTTATACTCTTTGATAAAACATAATCATTATAGATCCTCGACCTGGAACTGCAAGGGTATTTAAAGCTTCGATCCCTGAACCCTGCCCATTTTTTTTTTGTTTTGTTTGTCCATATGTCACGTTTGGCGTCGCTGCATAAGTGAGTAACTGTGAATTCGCCCGGCTAGCTGGCAAGTTCCTCTTGTCTAACGGCTTTCGGTTCTAGGGGTTTCCCCCCGCCAGTTCGCTTCGTTGGTCTGCCATTGACACGGGGAGCTTAGTGCAGCCCCGGAGCAGTTCTTTTTCCCTGGGTTTTGTTTTGGCTCCATTTACTCAATTGCGGCTGGGTCGAGTGGGTGGGTGAGTGAGCTGCAGGAAAGGTGTGATGGGAGGAGTTACTTTGTTCTAGACATTGTAAAACCATCCAGTGAAAAGGCATAAATCTTAGGAGGAAAGTAATGATGTATTTTTAATGAGTTACTATTTCAGGTGCTAATGCTTGGGACGGAAATTGAGATGCAATATCTGTCTAGTCTTAAAGGAATAAAATAAATAATTTACGCTTCAGTAAATATAATAATAATAAGAATTACATTTTAAACTAGTTTGAGTAAATATTATAAGCAATTATTATTGCTATTATTACTTGGATTTAGTGACTGGAGAATTCCATTTAAAGAGAAACTTGGTAATTATTATTATATTGTGATAATAATTTTATGCAAAGTTGAATTCTAATTAATAGCTACTTGTGCTGCTTGGAAAGTAATTACAAAAAATGTAGGGGAAGAAAAGTGGAGCAATCTTGATTATTATAATCAGTATTCTGGCACATCTTCGGCCAGATCTTGACAACTTCCTCTGGTAATTGCCATACGCCTCCGCCCCAAAGACTGCCATAATTCCTAGGCCTCTTCTTGGTTGTTGTTGCTCCGCTGACTATGCTAATGGCCCACTAGCATAGGCCCGGATGGGCCCAAGCTATTTGGTTTTTTGTGTCTGCTACGATTATACATGGTGGGCACATGCCAAACCCACACGCTCCACTGGCGGCTTAACCGCCGCATTACTCATGCTCATCTGCCCCAGAAAATTGCCATAACTGGTTCTTCCCTGGCCCTTACACCAGCTCTTCTCTCCTTTCCTCTTTCGTGAGGCTTTGGTGCAACGTTAGTATCTTTAATTAAAAAGGCATGAACTCTTTGTCGAGTTCCGGGACCTTGCTAAGCTCTCTGCCCTCGTCAGAGATCCCAGTTTCGGATGGGCCACTGGAAGCAAAGTAAACTCCAGCTGCCACGCCACTCCCAATCTACAAAGTCAGAGTTGAAATTTCGGTGTGTTTTTTTCCGGCAGTTTTTTGTTCAAGGGGGGAGAAACAACTTTCTGTGTTTGCCGCTAAGAAAACAGTTCTTTAACCATTTTTAGTTTTCAGTTTGGGGCCGAGAAGTAGCGTAAAGGGGTTTCGCTTCGCCTTCAGCTGCAGCTGCAATTTCCGTGTCATTTATGCGAACTATTGTTCTGGCTCTTGTTGGCTTTGCCCTCCAGCGTTCACCAGTTTTGAACTGAATTTACGTTCACACTTTTGCCTTCTGCTCTTCGTTTCTTTAGTTCTAGCCTCCTTTTCGGCCTCCTTAGGTGACTGGAATGACTTTCAATTAACTTTTTTCAAGAAACTTTTAATTAAGGGAAATTACATTTCTTTCTACTGCAATTTAAAGGTGTCACAATGACAACGGTTGTAATTCTTGTGTAAATACAATCGCGAACAATGCAGTGCAAAATTTGTTTCCCTTTTGCAATTGTTCAAAAGTTTCTAAACTAAAATTGCATTGGAAAAGTATTATGAAATTGAATAACAGCAATACAAAACTTCTGAGTGCGCCCACCCTCCTTCCAAAAAAATATCAAACAACAAAGCGTACAATTGATTTACCGGGAGTGCTTCCAAAAAAGTTTTTCATACACAAAACTACAAATTTGGGCGGTACAGGACCACAAAGAAAAGCAACCAAACCAATCAATACATCAGAGCAACCAATTATAAGAAAGTTTGAAAAGAGTGTTGACTGATAAATACCTAGTAGTATAGGGATTTCTATACATTTTTTATTATAAGAAATATATAAATTTAGATAAACATGAAATCCTTATTAAATGGAGCACAACTACAGGAAAGCAGGTTTATTCCGTTCGTCTAAAGCAAAAGTTCTTAAAGATCTTGAAGAAAATCCTAGCAAAATCAAAAAGAGCTATATTGTTACCTGTTACCTGTCTTTGACAGGATCTTTGTGTTTGTCTTACCAAGAAGTCATTTTGAATTTAATTGGCTAAAATTAAGCCTGCTGGTATTTTCTATGGTTGAGGTATTTTCTTGCTAAATGCATACCTATAGTTTGTTTAATAAAAAACAAAACTGCTTGCATAATCACGATTTACTTAGAATAGTTTTAAGTAACCCATTATTTCGAAAGGAAATACCCATAACAAAACGGTAGCAAAGATATCCATTTGCATTGAGCACACTCACACGGTGCTTCGTGTTGCAACTCTGAACGAAATTAAGCTCCCTCACAGGAGGCGTCAAGGGGTTAAGAGGCATCTGGGGGCTAAGAGGCACAAAGGAGCAAGGAAATCGGCAGAGCGAAAGGCAAAGTCTGTGATGAAGGGCCCAGGGGCGGAGCAGTTGGGACAGGGTGCCGGAAAAACTGACTTTTTGAGTTGGGTTTTCTCTCCCTCTGATGTGTAGGGACTCACACAAAAAAAAGCTGACAAACACGCACACTCACAATCAGCACAGGAAGCTAGGAGCTAACTGAGAAAGAGGAACAACAAGAGTAATAAAAAAAAAAAGAAAAACAATTTCCAACCCAAAGTTATATTGTGCAGAAGGAGGAAAGTGAATGCAAAAGGATAACATGTCAAAAGAAACCGAAGGATGCTACGTGTTGACTCCCAGATGAAGGTTGTCATCTATTCAGGGAAGACAAAAAGGTTGACAGAGTGCAATTTGCAATGGAATCAAATTTGCCAGAAAACTCTTGCCAACATTCGTGATGACAGCAGCACGAATAGCTTGGGCTATCTCAATCTATCTCCTAAATAACTACACGGGGGAAAACTAAAATCATTTTCTTGAAATCAACAAATAAACAGAAGCTTAACAAGTCATAATGCAAGTAAATAATATAAACTCATAACAGGTCAGAATGTATTTAAGAATATTAAATCAAATAAGAACGTGATTACTTGAATTACTTATTAATTAATACATTTTCCAGGCTATTTTTCATTAAATTAAAATAAATACTCAGGTTCTGTTTTTGAGAGTTGTTCTTTAGGAAAATAAACCTAATCCGGCACAATATTAATAATGGTAAAGTTAAGATTTATATAATAAAATATGCAGCCTTTTCTCCAAGTTTATTCAAAATACTTATTGGCTTGCAAAATGCTTCGAAGGAGTCAAGGACAAAACGCCAACAGCAGTTGACGGATGACTTCCTTGGCTTTCCATTTAAAGGAAGTTATCAGGTCGGAAGGAAGTTAAAATATTGGGCTAATTGAAATAATTGAAGGAAACTTGGCTCAAGAGAGGACAAGTTTGCCAGCATCAGAGATCTGTAAATGCCTTGTGGTCTCCCCTTCATATTTTTTCATCTGCTGTCCCACTTTGAGCTCTCCTAGGGAGCCTTTAGCCCTGGCTGTTTCTCAGCTCGCAGTTTTTCCGCACGCTCTGCACATTTCTCTGTGGAGCAAAGCAAAAAGAGAAATAAATGGGTCTCTTGGGACAGAGGGAAGCGTTTAAATTACCATAGGAGCATGGGAATGGGATAGCGCCAAGTGTTTTGCATTTTCCAGCTTGTTCTCTTCCGTCCGGTGACAGGTGGTGGCGGTGGCTTGTGGCAACATCACTTAATGTCCGCTGATTAGCATACGAGCTAAGCTGTGGAGCAGCTCCCTCCGCCTGGTGCTACCCCTTTGGCTAATTGAAACATTTGAATCAAGCTGAACGCCCGCTGAACGACGACTCTGCTTGCTGCCTGATGCTCGTCGGACCTTAAATGCCTTTTAAATCTTAATTAAATTTAATGCTGCGGCATATAGAGATGGTGTTTTCTCTGCGTGTCAAACAGAAATAAAAACCTAAATTATGGCAGAGGCGAACCGAGCTGAATAAATCATGTGCAGCAATGGAAATTGTTCATTTGTTTTTACAGCTCTCTTAACTTGGTTTGCTGTAGTTTTTCTCTTTAGTTTTTTCTTTTTTTGTGTGTGTTAGCTTGGGCATATTCCACACATTTGTTGTTGTTGGACTATTAATTTATTTGCAGAGCTGCCGCAGGAGGAGGGATAAAACACCATCATCGGGGCAGAAGTTTATGCCAAACTATGCAATAATTTCATCATTGCAAAAAGTTCTGTGAACATGTGAAGAAGAGTTTTTGATTGAGTTTACAGTTGGCAGAGTTCGGTTAGTTAGTTTGACTTGCTGCTGGCTTCTGCAGCTCGTGTGGGTATTCCTGATGTGCTGACGTAGTTTGAGGTCTGAACTTTGGACCTTAGCATGGCCATTGTTCTAATCAGGGCAATAGGGAATATTGCGTTTAATTTGAAATTGCTTAATCCCTCTAACGCACTCGTTTAAAGAGACTTGCAAATTTCTTATCAAAAGGCGAGTCCCAGGACCTACACACAAATGTTCCGCCGACAGTTATGCATGCCTTACACCAGGCCCCAGGCACTTGGCTCTCCCTCGTCCCTGTTATGGTTTAATTAAATTCTCCACAAAACTTCCCGTGCTCCTGTCCACATGAAATATTCAAACACTCTTGCGGTAGGGACAGCCCAGACAGGATTAGTGCTGGAAAATAGAATCAGAGGGAGGATTAAGCTGGGAATGGGGGAAAGGGGAGTTGATCCGCTTTGTTAACTATGATTTTTTGGTTTTTCCTTGGTTATTGAAGTTTAAACGGGGGTTTTTGGTAAATATTTTATCTTAAATATAATGAATTTACATTTAAAACTTGTTTTTTTTATTTTACAGATGTAGAACGCACTCCAAGCCACGCCGCGGAAGCTCAGCAGCGAGATCTTCCCTTGGAATCCCAGCCGGGGACAAAGATTTGCCCTCAACTCTACAGGATGTCGTTCAAGCTCTTCCGCCGCGGCTCAGCGCGATGCATTGGCCTGCTGTCGGCGTTCGTGACGATCCTGCTCTGCCTCTACTACATCTCCATTGGCCAGCCCAATCCCGCGCCCGTGTCCGAGACTGGAGTTCCCACGGCGGCATTACGCGGATCACCTCTCAATGGCCTCACTGGTTTCAGCGTGGGCGGAGGCTCCTCCTCGATCATCCACCAACAGCAGCTACAGAAACTGCATGCGGCCGTTGTCTCGAACCAGAAAAGATTCCCGGAGCAGGCGGACGTAACCATGGCGTCGCCATCCGAGGACCAGCCGTACGCTAACAGCCAGTGGGGCGACAAGTGCTACGAGCTGATCGAAAGTAACACGAACATAACGGCCAACCAGGAACACAGCAAGTTCGATTTCCAGCCGGAATGGATGCGCTCAAAGGAGTACTGGGATCGCGGCTTCGAGGAGCGCTTTGACGCGCAGAAGAAGGACAAGCAGCGGCCGCCGCTGAAGATAATCGTGGTGCCGCACTCCCACAATGATCCTGGCTGGCTGAAGACCTTCACCAACTACTTTCAGTCGGACTCGCGGCAGATCCTCAACCTGCTGGTGACCAAAATGCAGGAGTACACGGACATGACGTTCATCTGGTCGGAGATCAGTTTCCTGCAGCTGTGGTGGGACCAGGCCCACCCCACCAAGCAGCGAGCTCTGAAGCGGCTAATCGACTCGGGACGCATTGAAATCACCACCGGCGGTTGGGTAATGACAGATGAGGCGAATGTCCACGTTTATCCCATGCTGGATCAGTTGATCGAGGGTCATCAGTGGCTGAAGAACAACCTGAACGTTACCCCGAAGGTGGGCTGGTCCATTGACCCCTTTGGCCATGGCAGCACGGTGCCGTACCTGCTCTCTGGAGCGAACTTCGAGGGAGCCATTATCCAGCGGATTCACTATGCTTGGAAGCAGTGGTTCGCCCGCCAGCAGTCGGGGGACTTCATCTGGAAGCCCTATTGGCGGAGTAAAAACGGAAAGTCTAGTGAAACTGGCAGCCTGCTCACCCACAACATGCCCTTCGACATATATTCGATCAAGGGATCTTGCGGACCCCATCCATTCATCTGCCTGAACTTTGACTTCAGGAAAATCCCCGGCGAGTACACCGAGTACTCCGTGAAGGCGCAGTTCATAACTGATGATAATCTGGAAGCCAAGGCGCAACTCCTACTGGAGCAGTATTCCCGGACTGCCTCGCTCTTCCCGCACAACGTGGCGCTCATTCCGGTGGGCGATGATTTCCGCTACAACAAGGAACGCGAAGTGGACCAGCAGTATCAGAACTACAAGAAGCTTATCGATCACATCATGGCCAACCGGAGGCTGTACAACACTGATATCCGCTTCGGCACGCCGAGTGATTACTTCGAGGCCATCAAGGAGCGCATGAAGGATCATAGTCCCGGTTTCCCGAGCTTCAAGGGCGACTTCTTCGTCTACTCGGACATTTTCTCGGAGGGCAGGCCGGCCTATTGGTCGGGATACTTCACTACGCGTCCCTTTTACAAGCTATTGAGCTCCGAGCTGGAGCACCACCTGCGTTCCGCCGAGATTCTCTTTACGCTGGCCTACCACACCGCTCGCCAGGCGAAGCGTGAGAATGCCATTAAGATCTACGAAAAGAACTACGAGCTTATCATCAATGCCCGGCGGAATCTGGGACTCTTCCAGCACCACGATGCCATCACTGGAACCTCCAAGGCTGCTGTGATGCGGGACTATGCCATGCGTCTGTTCGAGAGCACCCAGAACATGGTCAAGATGCAGGAGTCCTGCCTGGAGCTGCTGCTGCAGAAGGGTCAGCCACGTCACCATGGCTTCGTGCTGAGCGAATTCGAGCGCGATAACTTCAACAAGCTGCCACGAAAGATGCCCATCCAGATGGTCAACGGGGACGAGTCCACGCCGACAGCTTCGGGGGGAGGAACTGGAGCGGGTGGTGCGGCTTCCACCGGATCTGTTGGTAGCTTTGTGCTTTACAACTCGCTGGCCCAAAAGCGCATCGAGATCGTCACACTGCGGGTGCAGCATCCCAATGTTAAGATCCTCAACGAAAAGGGCGTTGAGCTAAATCACATCCAGATCAATCCGGTGTGGAACATCACCGAGTCCTACGAGCAGGAAGTGGGCACATCTGTCTCCGGGACGATGGGACGCATTCGCACCTCGACCCGCCAATTCGAGGTGATGTTTGTGGCCGAGCTGGAGCCGTTGTCTCTTAGCACGTATCGCGTCCAGGTTGATGAGGTCAACTACAAGCGGAACATTGCGACAATCTACTGTGATGAGTGCACGGAGCCAGCGGCAGCGCCAGGCTCAAGTCCGCCGGAAGAAGTTGAACCCTCCTCCCCAAGACCAGTGTTTGAGGCGCGTGCCAAGCCAGCGGGTGAGTTGAAATCGATATATGTTTTATCGATGTAAAAATTAATAATGTAACATATTTCCCTTCTCTCAAGGCGACATCCAACTGGAGAATCCGCACATGCGCCTGCTATTCGACGAGAAGAGTGGCTTCCTCAAGACCATCACACGCAAGAACCAGAAGAAGGAGCTGCTGAAGCCGATGCAGTGCAACATCAAGTTCGCCGCCTACCGCAGTGCCCAGTTCCACTCGGGCGCGTATCTATTCAAGACGGATCCCGAGCAGAGCGAGGCCGAGAAGGAGGTGCTCGAGGGCTACACAGACGTTCGCATCATCATCACCTCGGGTCCGATTGCCAGCGACGTCACCGTCATATATGGCCCCTTCCTGGCCCACACAGTGCGCATCTTCAACACGCGAACCCACCTGGATGCTGCCATATATGTGGAGAACGACATTGACTTCGAGCCACCGCCAAAGAACCGGGAGACGGAGCTTTTCATGCGACTGATCACTAACATAGATAATATTGCTCAAGCGCCCATGCAGCGGGATCCACTCAAGGAGCCGGCGGAGACGGGGCCCATGCCTGAGCTGCCCATCTTCTACAGCGATCAGAACGGTTTCCAGTATCATGAGTAAGTGAAGAAATTCGCTGAAGGGAATGAAGGCCATGCTAATCGTTTACTTCCTTCTTCGTTTAGACGGATCAAAGTGCCGGCCATTGGCATCGAGGGGAACTACTTCCCCATAACCTCGGGCGCCTTCATCCAGGATACGCGTCTCCGTCTAACCCTGCTCACCACTCACGCCCAGGGCGCAGCCAGCTACGAGCCTGGCCAGCTGGAGGTGATGCTGGACCGGCGAACGCTGTACGACGACTATCGTGGCATGGNGACCTGCCAGGCGGTCAGCAACCCATCCAGCCGCCCAGCTACAAGGTGCTCAGCCAACAGGCCCAGCATCTGGCCAACGCTCTGCGCTACCCGCCAAATCTTTACTTCTTGAGTAACCTGGAGCAGCCGGAACTGGCCGCCGAGCTGATGCCTTTGGTCAGGCTCCTGCCGAAGGGAGCGCTGCCCTGCGACGTGCACCTGACCACCCTGCGTACCCTCTCTGATCCGGAGCTACAGCTGTTTCCGTCCGCCTCAGCGTTGCTGGTGCTGCACCGCCAGGGCTTTGACTGCGGCGTGAGCGCTGGTAGGGAATTGGGTATGCAGGCCGTGTGCCCGCTGTCCAGCAAGGGATTGGGCAACGTGCAGTTGGGTCGACTGAGCGTGCAAACCATCGAGGCCACCAGCCTGACGGGGATGGAGAAGAGGCCGTCCAAGGATGGTCTGCACAACATTCGCTCCCTGGCCGAGGTCAGTCTGGAGCCGATGGAGCTGCGCACCTTCAACCTCACGTTCCGAGCGGAGGTGTGAGGCGGCACTCACGACGGCATATTTAGTGAAAATATTTATTGTATTTATTTGTGGCTTAGCTCTAATTTATCAGTGGTAAGCGGAAAGTGCAAAGTTCTTAGCTTTATTTAGTTCTCGTCACGTCTACTACTGTCTGTCTGCAACAGTTTTGAAAGTACAAAGCACACGACATATAAATAGCATAGGGTGGGTAGATTTTGTATGTTTTGTTTGTTTAATTAATCTGGATAGAGAGGGACTTGAAATGCTTATAAGCTTTAGATTTATTTTAAACGATTTCTAGCCTATCCTTTGATACAAGTTTATTTCTGCAATCATTCCTACCCACCCACCCGAGCATTCAGAAAGACAAGCCCACATGGCAGCCTGACTCCATGGAATCAATTCCCAAAGACACCACCACTTGACTGCGCCCAGCTTCATATTATATTCACCTAAACTTGTGCAATAACGATCTTTCACTAAACTTTACACGAAGGAAATAATGATGGTGATGCCGCGCCTAGCCTAAGGATTAGCTTGATTAATTTAGATTGAAATATTTAGACAGCAACTTAGACAAATTTTCGTTCTCGTTTGCGCTTATGCATGTTCGCATCGATTCATTTAGACTGATTAGCCTAAAAGCTATTGCAAAATTGGCTCGTACATATTATAAATCTCATTCGCTCTAACACCGATCCTAGCCCTAATCCGAAACTAACCCAAAACCAAGTATATGACGATTGTAAAACCCTTAAATAGGCCATAAGTTTTAAATGAGCAAAGCAAGTAGCAGTGGGGTAGGAAAAGTATAAGCCAAATATTACATTACATTCACTAGCAATATTGTACATAGTCGAATAGGATTTCCAGGCACGGTATATATAGAAATATATTAAATAGCTCCACCTAGACCTAAGCCCCCATCTCAACTCTCTAGTATAACTTTGTATACGAGGGTCAAATAGTTACTACTGTTGACTACCTACAGAAACATTCAGAGCAAGCAAGACAACACTTTAGAAAGCCCGAGAAGTAGGAAAAGAAAGCAGCGATGGACAGAAAGGATTTGTGTATTTATTTATAAAGAATCGTATTACATTAAAATTTTATGAATACATGAATAAAGTATTAAATGGAAACCAATACGGGAAGGTGTGTTTTTCATCTTGTTTAAATTATTTAAACATATATTTTCTGATAATTCCGACAAAAAAAATTTTAATGTTAATGTTCGCGTCTAATATCGACACACATAAGAAGAAAACTTGTAAGGTAAGTGTTCCTTTGTTGGTTAGTGTAATGGGAATGTTTATATTTTCTACGCTCCCGGAAGTATGCTTTATTCTACAAAAATAACGCTGGTGAAGCGGAAATGTAAATGACTAATGTCTTGTGGGAAGTACCTTAATTATTCATTATAACAATTATATTGGAAACTTAACGATTCTTAATCGTAACAAAAATTCCTAAACTAGAGCTAGACATATTGTCTCATTAGAGCAATGTACTTGATGAGCCACTTAACTAATAGTTGACAACAAAAAACAATCGCAGACGCGCCAAATATTGACTCTGGCATTTGTATAGTGTTTCGCTCAGTCCGGAACCACTTCGTACATGTTTGCGCCCTTCATGAGCAAATACCCGCCCATGTTGGCCGTATCCACCAACTGACTGATGCCCGTCAAGATCCCAGCTCGCGCTCCGATCTCCTTAAGCTCATCGAACTCAAAGATGCGCCGGCCCAGCGCCGCCGAGCGTCGTTGCAACAATTGCACAAAATTGCGCAGTTGAGCGCCTTTTCCGCCGCCGCCGCCGCTGCCGCCTCCTCTAGCTCCGGATCCGCCGGGTCTGCGTCTCAGGTCATCATCTGGCTTGAGGCTGGTCTGGGTGATACTCTCCGTGAGCAGGGCGATCACATCACGCACATGCTGGGAATTTACCAAATGTGATAAATCCAGGCGGGCACGTGCCTGGGAAAGGTGAATCAGGCCAAGAAGTTGTCTGCAAAAAAAAGTGAAATACAACATTTTATTTTGTTTGCTTTTTCAAAATGGTAAATGAATGTGCATTTAATGAACTATTTTTATAAATTCATAAATTATAATCCGATTCTTGATAAACAAGTATATCTTATCATCTTTCAGTTTTAATTGTATTTTAAATTAAATCTTATTGGTGTAATATGTTTCCTTTAGTTTAGTTAGTTAGAATTTACACTACATTGCATGCTATATATTTTTAATCAGCATCAACAGCAGAGCCGAGTAATCTAATAAAAACGAACACAGAAAAGTTTTCCAAATGTACATTACAGATTTTTTGACTTAAAAACATCAAAAACTAATACAAAAATTTATGAATATTGGTTTTAAGAATGCAAATATGTCTGGAATTCTTGATTGTAAGTGTCAAACGTCATACATATTTGGATAATGTATGCACATTAATAAAATGGCGAATTTATATTATTTGGTCGCAAGATTCATATATATTTTTTCTTTACCATATATGTGTACTTTTTTAATTGAAGTCTTTATTCACTATCATTTAAACGAATCAATATTGTCCGAGGTCAGGTTTGTTTTCAATTAACACATTGTTCATGTCTTATAATTAATCGTGATGCCGATGTGACAAATATTACATATTCCACTTTTATTATTGCACTTTAATAGTGACTGGGAAATAAAATAAATAATGTAAACAAACATAAATTAAAATCTGTGTCTACGAAAACTGGTTTATTTATCTTGATTTGTTACTTTTTCAACTGCAAGGATTAGAATTCTTTCCATTTCCATATGACTTGGCAGTATTTGTTAAATAAATGTGCATAATTAAAAAAAAAAAGACATTTGTATTAACTTATGTAGAAGTGAGGCCCATTGTGTTATTTTTTTTATATGTGTGGCAGTTATAAATGTCAGTTATTATAGTAGCAAACAAGATAATTAAATAGTGAGAATATTGTACTTGGTCAGTTTTGTTTTAATTATTGCGTCAATCCCACATAGGTTTATGGTAATTTAAGAAATTCTTTGTAATAAATCTTATTTAGTAATATATTTATTTCCCAGATACTAGTATGCTAACTAATTTCATTCAAAACCTCATACATTCTTCTCTTTCAATTCCACAAAGTATTTACAACGTAGTTCTCTTCTAATGAATCCGAGTCTGGCTTACTACCGTAAGTGGAAACCAGGTTTGTTGCCTGAGTCTTTAGATGTATTCCCTTTTACAAGAGAACTTTAGCCTGTCTTTCCTAAATTCTTTGTGTTACGATCTTAGAGACCATTATTAAGGGCCCGAGGGTCAACATAGTGTGGTCTACGTGACCTCCAATTAATTTCGCATTTTGTTTTAGCCACATTCTACGCTGTTCAGTTAGAATTCGATGTCCAAAAATGAAAATAATCATCCATATTTGCCAGGTGGCTTGGAAACACGTTTTGCTAGTAAACAGAACATCTAAGGGCCCATATGGCCCTAAATTCATGCCCAATCACTGATAAACTGGCCGTAAGCCAACATGAAACATAAATCAGTTGCATGTGGGCGACTACTAAACGCCAGCATCGAACATGTTCCAACGCATTGGGGCTTTTGCGTTGTTTTGCTTTATTTTTCGGAAACCAACGCATCTCCGGTGGAGTTTTGAAACCGTCTGCTGCTGCCCGAACAACTGCATCGACGTCGGCGGCAGCAGCAGCAGCGGAAATCCAGAGCTCCAGAGGCTTTAACCGCACACATCTGCTCCGGTCAGGCTTCATTCTCGACTCGCACCTTGTCGCAAGCGGATCGGTTCGGTTTGGTGTTCAGCCATCGAAAGCTATCTATCTACCGGGAGTCAAGTGCATTTCCTAACGTCGTTGGCATTGGCCGGAGAGCAGCCCCTGGGTCTGGTCACCGGAGCATCCATCGTGCATCGTGCATCTGCTTTGTTTTACTTCATTTATTTCGTGTCGCGTCGGTTGATGTTGTGTTGATGAAACTCGGACTTCTTCTTATTGTTAGTGTTGCATTTGATTGGTATTGAGCCCACGGCAATTTCTGCTGTTGTTGGGTGACGAAAGTGCCAAGAGTCTTTCAAAGTCAATCAATTAGAGAGTGCATTACGGTTTACGGCCGATTGGATCCATCAATATCATCATCATCCCACGATGATGCTACACATCGTGCTTTTGGCGTCGATTTTAACGGCTGCGCAATGCTTCCAATTGAACAGTAAGTCTCGATAATAATATATAGTAGAAAGGATTAAGGTTTCGTGTAAAATCCATTTATGACCCATAAAAAGATTCTAATAATTGTTGGAAAAGATTGATCATTTTATGGTGAAATGATATAACAATGGGTGAGTCTCAGGGGAAATATTAAAAGAGCACAGAAGAAAAACACTTCTGGAGAAAAACGGTTTGAACAGTCAGAACTAA
The DNA here is from genome assembly GCA_018904565.1 of Drosophila tsacasi. NCBI lineage: Eukaryota > Metazoa > Arthropoda > Insecta > Diptera > Drosophilidae > Drosophila > Drosophila tsacasi. The sequence goes on from JAEIHY010016214.1 coordinate 50,426, forward strand.
AATTAGTCGGAATATATTTGAACATAAATTTTGTAATATAAAACTTGAGCTTAAGATCTGGTCTTTAATGTTTCTTAGTTCTTACTGGGCTATGGATTTTGAATTAAACACCACTCAATTACCGTCTTAAATCGCTGGAGGTTATATTACGTATTGTCTAATGCAAATGCGGAAATTGAACAGTTTAAAAGGCAACAAATTGTACGTTATGCAAATGTAACGTGCCTAGATTACATGCCATGCTTGTCAATCGATATAACTAAAGATCAGTTGGGCTAGGCAGTAGTTTTATCCGTTCATCTGTCTGCACCTGCTCCTCCCATTCGCGTGATCCACGCCAAAAGTTCCCCTCCGAAATTGGAGGCACACAAAACATCTCGAGACACCACCAATGACTGAGCATTTATTTTGACAATAAAATTAAATAAGACAAGTGTCTGGAATTTGACAAGAGATTGAGGCTGACTGCAAGCCACTTGACCAGCGAAAAAATGGCAGAACAATTACATTGTTTACATTAGCTTGTTTGGTTTTTTCCCCCGACTCAGAATAGAGGAAGATGCTGCCCGCAAATAAATGCAAAACAAGTTCGAGTTCGGGGCGAGGAAACGTGTTTCCTTTCACTCGAATTAACTGCCATTGAACCCGGGGACTGTGGTTCTTCGGTAGAAAAAGGATCTGCCCAGTGGAAACTAGTTTTCCCACTTAATGAGCTGATTCATCCGTTGATTCCTCATGATGTTTCTCGAATTGTCTTTTACCCGTCCCCTTGCAGTGACGCAGTTCTACGAGATGCCTCCACTATACGACTTGGATGACTACGATCGCTGCCTTCAGGAATATGATGGACAGGCCTCCACTTACTGCTTCGTCCGGGCGGAAGTGCAGCCGGATGATTCAGTGGCCGCCTGGAGGGCCATTGCAGAGATTTCGCAGTACAATCGCCACCACCTCGATCACAGCCAGCTCTACTTCGGCCTCTGCCTGCGGAAGTGTGAGGCCTCTCTGGCCGATTTGGATAAAAGTGAACTGGAGGCCCTAGAGGCCGGCAAGCTGACGGGAAATGCGAAGGTAAGGCCACACAGAGGTGTCACCTCATTGGAATCGATTCAGCCCAAGCTAACGATCGATTTAATTCAATCGGCAAACACTGTGATGGGCAAAGATATATATTTCAAAACCGAGGCGTCGCTCGTAATGGCACAGAAGCTGTGATAACAGTGCCAAAGTTTATTCAACTTGAACTCATCGCTGGCTGAGCGACCAGGGGCTTCTCATGAAAGGGGTTTTTATTATTAGGTATATATTGTGTTTCTACTTTGTCTAATAAGTTGAGAGATTTTATTAAACAATAAACAAAGAGTTACACATAATTATTGTTATAGCTATTTACTTCTCTCTCAATTTAATTAACAATTTCAAGGGCAACCATAAATTTCCAAAATGTATTTAACACATTTGTTGGCTGGGTCCCCCATTGTCTACGCCTATGGCCGAACGCTTGATCTTCATCTTCATTACCTATAAATATTGCATAAATTACTGCCGGAAAATCCGCTGATTAAACATGGGGTAGCTGGGGTAATGGCAGCCGGCTGCAGATGAGAGATTGGGCATCGTGTGGCCGCTGCCATTGATGCAGTCTCCATCAAAATGCATTTACGATGGCTGATTACACAAAGCGCCTGTGTCGTTGGGTTGACTTAGGCGTTGGCCCAACATGGAAATGGGCAGCGAAATCCGATCCAATTCGATCAAATCACACGCATTTCTTTCAAGGCCAAGGGCTTTGGTATTTTTATTTTAATGATCCGCTCACGGCTGAATCTCTTTGGACAGGTGAACGTGTACCTGGACTTGTTCTCGATGGAAGCAGAAAGCCGCCAGCGGCACCAGCGACTAACGAATGCCTGCCTGAATTGGCGGCTGCAGCGTCAGGGATTCGGCGTGATGGCCAAGAGTGTGGTGGAGTACTGCAACGAGGCGGGACGCCAGGTCGAAGATGGTAAGTGTGGGCAGACTTATCCGCGATTTTTAGCAATAATAATTGTATCAATACAAGTTAAGAGGCTTCACATGGATGATAAATTAACTTAGCAAAGCTTTAATTTATATCAAAACAATAATAACAGGCATTATGACAATTACAACAACGCGAAGAGTGCAGAAAACGACTTAAGAACTGACCAGTGTTAGCAATTACTTAGGAATGAATTAATTATCCTACAATTTAATTTATTCAAGTGGGTTCTATTTTAGAACTAAGCATCGTAGATAATTACTGTGTTTTCTAATCTAAGACTGGCCTTCCCATTATAATTCTATCAGGAATTGTTTAACATTAAAGAAACTTGAAATCACATTACACATTTTAAACCTTTAAAAGGCTTAATTTTTTAAAATGATGTAACATTTTAATGCGGAGTATAGATAACAAATACAATTTTTGCCCTTTCGAAGATGCCTGGAACATGTCCTTCTATGGAATTCTGGGCACCCTGTTGGTTCTTGCCTGCCTGAGCAGCTTAGTCGATCTCCACCTAAAGCGGGGGCGTCACGACAAGATGCTCAAGGAGCGGGACCACTACAAGACGCCGCCAAAGAGCATCACACAGCAGGTGCTGCTCACCTTCTCGGTGGCCCGCAATTGGTATCGCCTCAACCAGGAGCCATGTGGCAAGATCGGCCGCGAGCTGCGCTTCCTCGACTGCTTCAAGTTCTTCGCCATGTTCTTGGTGATCTTTGCACACACCAACTGGGTGATCTACGAGAGTGCGATTAGCAATGCCCAAGATCCGGAGCGGATGCTTCACTCGGCAGCGGGTACGCTGCTTGTCTCTGGGTCGCTAATCACCGTCACCTTTTTCGTCATCAGTGGCCTGCTTTTGACCATCAACTGGTTGGCGGCCACCCGAACGATGCAAACTAAGAGGGATACCTGGAGCTTTGGCCAATATTCCTTGGTCTTCGTGAAGTTTAATGTCTTCCGGTACATCCGACTGACCATTCCCTATGCCTTTGTCCTGCTAATGAGCGGCGTTTACTTCGATAATGCCGGCGGTCCACTGTGGCGGCACATCTTTGAGCGAGAGCAACTCTCTTGCCGGCGCAACTGGTGGACAAACCTACTGTACATCAACAACTTTGTGCGAACCGATGAGCGGGTAAGGATCCCTTTGTTTGCTTTGCTTTAGCGGGCATCAAGTAATTCCTTCTTTCCTGCAGTGCATGCTCCAAGGTTGGTATCTGGCAGCGGACACTCACTCCTTTATTCTCAGCTTGGTGGTGCTGATGCTGGGTCACCGTTTTGCCAAATGGAGCAAGCAACTTTATGCCGGGGTGCTGGCTTTCTTTGTGGTTCTTCCTGCGGTTCTCACCTACGTTATGGACTACTATCCCATCTTTGTACCCTCGCCGCAGTAAGTAATCGAGATGAAGTATTTATTATCTGCCTGACACACTTTTGTCTTTCGAACAACAACAGAACCCAAAAGGACTCCTTTATCGGTGACCGCCAGTTCACGGAGTTCTACACTTCGTCCTTGATGAATTTCGGTTGCTATTTCTGTGGAGTCCTGGCCGCCCTGGTCTATGATCAGTTAACCCTGAAGCAGTACAAGCTTCGGGAGCTGAAATGCTTCCAGCTACTTTGGTTCACCCTCATCCCCGTGGGTATCCTGTGGATGTTCAGTGCCCACCCCATCTTCCAGCACTATTACGTGGCTCCGTCCGCCATTTGGGGAGCCTTGTATGCCGGCCTGCAGCGGAATATCTGGGGCTTCGGTCTGGCCATCTTTATTGTGGGCATGGCCGGCAAGGTGGGCTGTGAGTATCAATTACATTTTTTTTAGGGATCCCATTAATAATCGTCATTTATATCCCCCTAGGGATCTTCCGCAAGTTCTGCTGTCTGCCCATATTCCGCATCCTGGGTCGGTTAACGTATGGAGCGTTTATTATCCATCTTTTGGTGGCACGAATAGTCTTGGCCACGGTGCGGGAACCACTTTATTTCGGCACTGGCATGATGGTAAGCTTCATATTTTTAAAAGTTGTATGCTTTTCACATATTTTTGCTTTCCCTCAGTTTACGTTTATCTTGTTCACGGTTACCGTGTCCTACCTGTGCTCCTTCCTGCTGGCCATCTTCCTGGAGTTGCCCGTCTCCTCCTTCCTCAAGCTTATGCGATAGCCCCCACAGCCTAACTTATAGATTACTTTTAGTTACATATAATAAAATAAGATAACATAACTTAAATAAATTCGTAATGGTCCGAAAACGTGCACTCACCCGGCGCCAATTTGGCTGGACTCGCCCTCCTCCAGAGAACCGCCACCTTGAAGCTCCAAGAAGAATCGCAGGATGTCATGGCAAGCCTCCCCTTTCAGGAGCGGACTTGCTTGCTGGCGGGCATAGGTCAGGAACTTTTTGATTAAAATGGGGGGCAACAAGTCCATTTCCCCTTCGTCGGGCACCAGCTCCAGGCGCCTGTCCAGATCGTAGTCCTGCTGCATGATGCTATCGTTGTCGTCCTCATATTTGATAGCATTTTCATCCGCTCCCGCTGCCGTCACATGGAATGTAGCCTGGCACATGGACTCACTCAGCTTGGGCTTAAGTGCATAGCGGGCGGCGATCTTGGCCCGCTTTTTGGCGCCAGCATGGAGTGCCCTCACGTGGGCAGTCAGAGACATGTCTCTGTCCTCTGACGGCTTGTCCAGCAGTACGTAGACGAGGTGGAACTCCCGCAGCAATGCCGGGGCTATATGAATGTTCTGCAGCAAGTAGCGTCCCTCGTCGTACTGTCCCCTCTGCGGATTCGCGCAGGCGATAACCGAGAGCTTTGTCGGAAAGCAGGCAAAGGCTCCGGCCAGTGGCAGATTAAGTTCCCGCGATTGCATACACTGGAGCAGCACCGCCTGCTTGGAGGCCAGCTTGTCCACATCGTCGAGGGTGCAGTGGCCGCCACCACTGGCCGCCATCAAGGCACCCGCCTGCAGAACTCGCTTGTTTCGGCCGGCAAAGGTCACACCCAAGCGCTGGGCGGACTGGGCTCCACGCTTTCCGCTCACATGGGCACCGCGCTCGGTAATTTGTGCGCAGCTTTGCAGGATCTTGGTTTTGCCAATACCGGGATCACCCACCAGGAGAACGTTGATGGGTTCTGCTTTGGGCCCACCACTGCCTCCGAGGAGAGAAAGTAGACAGGCGGCCTTGGGCAGCTCATGTCCATAGACCTCGGGGGCAATCGATTGAACCAAGAGCTTGAAGCTATTGTGCTCCGCATTTATCACGGCAATGGCTTCCATGTCGCGGTCGCTGAATTCCTGCTGGATGCTCGCAGCATCTTGGACACTCACCGCCTTGAGATACGCCCGCATCTGGTTAGAAGCGTCTGCCGACAACGGATCCTCGCCCAGCTCTTGCAGCTTGAGAACTCCGGTTATGATCACCTCCTGGCCCACGCGAACCGCGTCCACTAGATCGTGTCGCAGCTCAACGTCCATCTCCTGCGGCAGACTGCTCTCGTAGTCGTGGAGCTGTGCCAGGCTGGACTCCTCCAGGCGAATGATCTGTCTGACGGCTAGTCGAGTGTACGGAGAGCTGCGGAGCGCCAGGAACCCTTCGCGCGCCACGCACTCTTGCCGCTTGCACAGGTACGGACGAGGCTGGAAGGCGCCGCGCTGCCGCATCGCCATCACCATCTGGCAGCGGGTGCAGCGAAAGGCCTGCCAGGCGATGCTGTAGCTCGGCTCGCCCACGTTGCTGACGATGCCGCGCACGGCAAAGAGAGTGTCCACCCGGTCGTGGCTGATCTCGCTCATCGCTTCCACGGCCACAAACTTCTCTGGTCGCGCGTAGATCTTGCGCACTTGCGTCTGCAGCGGCGGAATGTACTGCTCTGCCGTGGAGACAACACTCACAGTGGTTTCATTGGCGTCCAGAAGGTGGTTCGTCACCACCGTGTGCATGGCCAGCGACAGAGTGGAGAGGGTGCGCAGCGGATGCTCTCGGAGCTCGTCGGCCAGTTCAGACCAAATCCCCATCAGCTGCGCATCCTGCAGAAGGCAGTCGGCGGGCAGGGAGAAGAAACCCCGTTCGCGGGCCCGCACTAAATTGTAGTCGTGCGGATGGCGTTGGAAATGCGCCTCCACGGCCATGATCCTCCGGGCGTGCTCGTTGCACACCTCGTAATTCTCACGCAGAAGGTACAGCCGCCAGCCGGGATATGCTTGCGGGTTGTCCACCGCGATGCTTTGCACCTGGAGTCCGTCCTCCGGAGCGGCGTAGTTCTCGGGCCGCAAGAAGCTGCAGTCCAGACTAGCATCTTGACCACGCCGTTTGGATGGACGGTTCCAGCCTCTTGGTTGCCGGTTAGCCGGAGGGTCAGCAGTGGCTCCAGCGTCAGGTGGCTCCTGATTTGGTTCTCGATTGCCGCGCGCAGGGATCACGCGACCGTTGCGCCGAAAGTAGAAATATGGGCGGTAGGCGCCGCCTCCACGGCCACGCCCACGCACAAACCGCGACGGAGCACGGCCCCGGGTAGGTGGAGGATTCATCTAAGCTTTACAAAGTTTTACAAATTTACGCGCTACTGCGAAGAGATGGTCGGTATGCGATAACGAAAAATAAGTTATCGGAACATACAAACAATCGGTTTTCAAAGAAAAAAAGGTTAAATAGGTTTGGGAAGGAAATTTAGAGGTCCTTTTATTTGAGTTACGAAATTATTAGAAATGAGAAATTAGTTGGGCTTTATATCCATGGGCTTTCCCAGCACCTGCTTTAAAATATCCATCTGAGCGGGAAGAAAGTGCACAAACACATCTGAAAGCTTGTTCTTGATCTCTCCATAAGTGTCCACTATCAACTTAACCTCCACATCATTGCGCGGCTTAAGGTCATTTAGCTCCTGAAGGAGATTGGTGCAGTCGTCGAGCATCGTTACCTGCTGCTGGTGGAGCTCCAAAAGCTGCTTTTGGATGGCCTTGATTCCCTGGATTTGCTGATCCAAGCGTAGCGGCATTATGGCAATGGCCGCCACTTGCTCCAAGTGCTTATCGACCTCCTCCGTCGAGGCCACAGAAGAGTTATCCTCCGGTTCAGTGGATTTAGCATCTACGGCTTTGGCATTATTATTGTTAACAGTCTCAGGGTCCACCTTCGAGGCAGCGGCAGCCTAGCATGGAAATGCAATGAAAGTTTTGAAAAAATTTAGAAAAGTGCCCTCGGGAGCTCAATGAAATAGGGTTTTTCTTCACTTATTAGATCGTTTTTGTCAACACTCACCTTCTTCTTTTGACCCGACTTGTTTTTATTTTTTTTAGCCATTTTTATTTCTGGCTTTACTATTGTGAACTCTACAAACTGAATTCAACAACTGAAAGGATGGAATGGAATTGACGACTGTAAAGTCAAAGTCATCTTTGATCAGTAAACTGTTACAATTTTATAAATTGACTCCTGCGCTAAGCCTTCTAGGATGAAGAATTTTGTGGGCCTCTGCCTCGGAATAACGAGTTCAGATTGAAGGGACAGTGTTCCAGGCGAGCCAGCTGCTTGGCCATGTCATCCAGCATCATACTGCTGCGCTCGTTGGGACCCCGGATAAGGCCGTAGGCTTCGGCATTAGCGATACGGTGCTGAAGGAGTGGCATGTAGGGACCTTTGAAATGCGGCTGTCCGCTCGTCAGCTCCTTGGGAGGCTTTGCTGAGGGCAAAAATGTTGTTTCGACCTTTGGAACACGACCAGATGATGCCAGATTCGGTCGGAATTTGGGAGTGCGATAGCTAAACTTTCTTTTCTTCTCCGCCTCTACTGAGTGACTCTCGCTCCCGTTCTCGGGCTCGAAATGGCTATTATAGAAGCGAAGTCCATAGCTTGCGGGCTTGGGCTATGTAAAACGAATGTAAGGATATAAATAAGATTTCAAAACTTGATCAACAAAATTGAAAAATAACTACAGATTGGAATAAACCCAGACTCACAGCACTCATGGTAGTGCGCTCCACATTATATCTGTCATCGTCCGAGTAATCATCCGGTTCATCCTCCGATTCGGTTGGCACTCGTTCGCTGGTTATTGGCACCTGTGGCACGAACTCCGTGGCACTAGCCCGCAGAGTGGCGATAGATGTCGGCGGAGGAAGCGCCACAACTGGAGTCTCCGGAGTGGTTAGCGTCTCCAATTCCAGACACACGTTCTTGTAGGCCATGTCCGTTCCTTTCACTTGTCTGAAACTCAGTTGACCGGCGTTGGCCACGTTCTGCAGCAATTTTTATTCTTATCCCTGGAGTGTAAGGGGTCCCAAAGCGAATTCTTTTGGGTGCGCGGCATACATCGAAAATTTTAGTTTTCAGTTCGAGAAGTCCAGTAAATTATTTGACAGGTAAGGCAGGTTTTTGTGTGCCATTATAGTGTTATTTGCACTAGGCCTACAAAGTAATTATTTGATATCAAATTGTTCGCCCATTAAAATAAGTCGGACCAAGCGATTTTAGTGGAAAAATCCCGACTTTGGGTAAATTATCTGAGTTTGTTAATCGAAGAAGGCAGCCACACTGAAAAGCAGGTGGGACGCCTACAAATCTGTTTTATCAAAAAATTATAAGAAAAACACAACAACATTTAAAACATTGATTAAAACGAGCATTTGTACAAATCGTAGAATGCCGGTAAGTAGGTAGCTTCTGTTGACGCCTGCAGAATGGCAGGAAACGAGTTTTTACTTGTTCTTTTCAATGCTTTTGTGCCCCCTGCCAGGCAAGCACTTTTCCGGAAAAAGCATTTCCTATACCATTTTCCATGTTTACAGGCTTATCACTCGAAGATTACAGAGTCCCGCCATCAGGTTGGCAACATGGCCATCCTGCCGCTAAGGACACAGGTGCGAGGACCAGCACCCAGTGCCAATGTAGAGAGCGACATCATCGATGAGTCACTGTACTTTTTCAAAGCAAATGTATTCTTTCGCACATATGAGATCAAGGTGAAGCTGGGCTTCAAAACATACCAGTATTCCAGAAGCTAATAAAACATTCATTTTCAGTCCGATGTGGATCGTGTGCTTATCTACGTGACGCTCTATATAACAGAGTGCCTGAAGAGGCTCAATCGCTGCACCAACAAGGCTCAGGGTCAGCAGGACATGTACAGCCTGGCCATATCCAAGTTCGACATTCCTGGCGACTCCGGTTTCCCTCTGAACGCCGTCTATGCCAAGCCGCAATCCGCCCAGGATGCGGATTTAATGCGGCAGTACCTCCTGCAGCTGCGTCACGAAACCGGCAACCGTGTGGTGGAAAAGGTTTTTAGCACCGAGGATGGCAAGCCCAACAAATGGTGGACGTGCTTCGCCAAAAAGAAGTTCATGGAGAAGAGTCTGGCGGGACCGGGTCAATAAATTATTAAATGTGTTCTCTCTAAATGTTAGATTTCGTTTGTAGCCTCAGAAGGCGTTTAACATACATAAATAAATTATTTAAATTCGTATTAATCGAACGTACTGATATTAAGCCAGTTTGATTTGGGATCCAAGGAAATGGTTTGATTAATTGTACTTGTTGCACAAACTGCAACTTAGTTAACATACAGGATTATATCAATATCAGAGGCATGATTTGTATAATTTCCAGCTGTCATCCCATTTATATTGATTAATTAAACCTCTTGCCATAATATAAATAATTACATTGTATTCTGCTTGATGTTTCGCATATCACTGTATAACAACACAATCGCATAAGACGCAGCCAGGGCAACGACCTTTAATTGGAAAATCGTTCTAAACAAGGAATTCTAAATGGTACAATCAACTTTAACGGTAGAGATGATCGGCCTGCAGGTTGGAGGCTATCTCAGACTCCCACTTGTCGCCGTTGCAGAGCAGTTTCTCCTTGTTGTAGAGCAGCTCCTCGTGCGTCTCCGTGGAGAATTCGAAGTTGGGCCCCTCCACGATGGCGTCCACGGGGCAGGCTTCCTGCAGGCAATACAAAAATCTCACTTTGAATCCAGTTCTTGGTCCACGACGAGAGTAAATCGACCACTCACCTGACAGAATCCGCAGTAGATGCACTTGGTCATGTCGATGTCATAGCGAGTGGTACGCCTGCTGCCATCGGCACGCTCCTCTGCCTCAATGGTGATCGCCTGGGCGGGGCAGATGGCCTCGCACAGCTTGCAGGCGATGCAGCGCTCCTCGCCGCTGGGATAGCGACGCAGGGCGTGTTCGCCACGGAAGCGCGGGCTCAGAGGTCCCTTCTCGAACGGGTAGTTGATGGTGGCCGGCTCCTTGAAGATGTGTGCCAGGGTGACGGCAAAGCCGCGGAAGAGCTCGCCAAAGAACATGGTGGTCGCGGCACGGTCCGTGATGTCCGCGAACTCCATGCTCAGTTCCTTGTTGTTTACATACACATATCCCTTTGGCACCTCGACGATGTCTTTTGGTTCCGTCCGTGCGGCCAGCAGGCGGGCCCCCTGGCTGCCAAACATGCGCTGACCTGTGGGCGAGTCATTTTGCCATTAAATAGCATCCTTATATATCGCCGGAAAGCTTTATTTGGCCGATTTAGTCCTTTGTTTTGCTATGACATAAGCTTACATAACCTCACTCGACGCGATTCCTACGGAATTTTGAACGTTTCCACGAATCGCGCCGAGGGTAGGAGGAAACCTTTTGAAAACCCACTAACCATTGCGCGATGCGCTGAAAATTCGCATAGTTAGCGACATGTTTGCGGCCCAATTAAACTAATAGTGCCAAAAAATTGTTTTGCTATTGAATTTCCCCGAAACGAAATAAGAACTGCCAACCTGCGCAAATTCGATACTATCGATAAGGTATTTTTATATCGCGATAGTATAAAGATTCCAAAAACTTGGGAAAAACAGCTATAATTCTCGATAGCCGAAAGCGCATTGCGTTTTAGAAAACCGCCAGATCTAGCATCGTTCTCATTTACCGTTTTAAATCGCGACAAAAGTTCTTATAGAAAATTGAGTTGAAAAAGTAAAACATAATGGATCAGGAGATAATGAATTTCTTCGATTTTTCGAAGGAGTGCAAGCGAGAACTGGCACCCTCCAGTGGGTGTATAAGTTCGGATGTAAGGGCTATGACTACGGAAGCCATCGAATCGAAGCCTCCGAAACGCGAGGTAATTGGCGTCGAGTACGCCGAAGAAATCGTGGCCAAGGAGAAGCAGCGATTAGACGGGGTAAGGAATTCTCACGAAAAAATCGCTGATTCTCCTAATTTCGCCAGCCTAACATAAACATTTTGCTATATACGATCAGCTGCTTCGCGACGAACGCTCTCACAATCGCAATCGCATGGACGACATGGACTCCGATGATGAGTTTGGCGACGATGAGGATATCAAGATCCGTACGGATGAAGAGTATTACAAGAAGTACAGGTTCAATCTCAACCGCGACAAAAATTTGCCGATCTTCGCCAAGCGCGAGGAGATTATAACGGCCATCAATGCTAATCCCGTCGTCATTCTGAAGGGCGAGACAGGTTGCGGCAAGACCACGCAGGTAAGTCTTGGTCAAAGATTGAATATTTTCATGTAAGTTTCATGTAAACACACACAATCCGCGTGCATTTGGCAACTCTGCATGATTCTGAAAGCCTTCTCTGCGCACACATCTAGATACCGACGCTTAAAATAGAATCAAAGCACATGTACTGTAAATGTACAGTTACAGCCAGCATGATTGCAAAAATGACAGGAGAAGTTAGCGGGTCATTTTTTTTTCTTTTCTTTCTCAAAAAATGTAATTTCGACATAAAAATTGCGAAGACGCCTATTCTAGGCATGCCTTCCGATTCTTTAAAGACAGTATTAGGGCAATAGAGGCAAGATCATTAATTTATTCGCAGATTTGTTTAATGTTTCAAGGATTGTTTTTAAAATGTTTATAATGTTTAAGATATTTACATATCTGTGGGGCATTGATAGAATGGAGCTTGGTTTGACTAAATACATGTTGCTTAACACAATGCAGGGATAGAAGAACCTTGCAAAAGTAAAATGACAGTCCGCACTAATTATATTGTAATATATTTCAATAATTATTTCCCACTTAACAATAATACATTTTCCGTAATGTTGAAAATTTATTGAATACTTCAATTTATGTACATTAAATATGAGAATGCTTTTACATACATACGATTCCTGGATATTTAGGAACCGAGCAGTTCTTGAACCTCCTCCTCTGTGACTTCACTGTCCTCGCCTACAATTTCATCCTCCTCTTCGTCGTCTTCATTGTCACTGAAATCATAGAGTTCGTATTCCCGCTGCACATCCTCGGGCAGTGCCGGCTGGAACACGGTGGCCGAAGACATTCTCCGCTGGTATGCTTCATTTACCTCCAGCTGAACCTCTAGTTCCTCCGCCTGGTGCGGTTGCCCCTCGCCGTACAGGGCCTTCAATCGCACTTGCTGTCGCACCTCCAGCTGGTTTTTGCTTGAGCTTGTCGGTTTCTGATCCGCAGGTAGATATTTGTTGCCTGCCAACAACTTTTGAATATCGCCAAAGACCTCCTGCAGCTGACCAAAGATCTTGCTCGGAGGCAGTGCCAATTGTTGGCCCGGCAGAAGCTGCTTTTGGGCGTTGTAGGCTGACTCCAGATCGCTAAATGACTGACTTGTCATATCTAGTTCCCTAGCGACTTCTAACTCGTATGCTAGGCTCACGTTATTGGGTCGTTGCTGTTTCACCAACGGCTTTCGCTTACTGGCCCCCACTATACTCTCCAGATTGTCATAGTCCGCAAGGTAATCCAAGCCCTGGCAGTAGTCCAGAGCTGTGTAGCGGAAGGCCTGTTCTTGCACGAGACGCCAGAACATGTGAGCTACTTGCTGCGTGTCCTTACGATCCGGACTCTCCTTGCGCAGTAGCAGTACATAGTCTGTCATCTCCTGCCACGTGAGAGGAGAAACCTCAATCTTAATGAACTTATGTGTCGGTTGCTTGTGGTAGATCACGTATAGCAAATAGAATCCTGCTATCCTCTGGGAGCGGGAGGCTGCGAAGGTATCCCCGCAGCTGCGCCGGGAGCAGGCCAATCGTTTGGCGACATGCAGGGCCGCCAGAGTGGTGGCTATCACCTCCGTATGGTTTGACTGGCACGTAAAGAGGTGCTGCAGCTGCAGTTCCCGCCAGCAGCGGCAAAATACCTCAAACTCCAAGTTTTCTCCATCGTTTACCAATCGCTGGAAGCGCTGTACCAGCTCCCAGCAGTCGTCGTAGGTGTTCAACTCCATTCATCCAATCTACTTTATCATTCTAAGTGCATTTTTGTTGAAAATGTAAACAATCCGGGTAACCCAATAACAACTAAAAATTGGGATAGTTGTAAAAAAAATTGTTTTGCTATTCAATTTCTCCGAAATCGAAATAAGAACTGCCAACCTGCTAAAATTCGACAGTATCGATAACGCATTCTTACATCGCGATAGTATAAATCGGGCAGCATTGCATTGCATGCTCCAGAAACTAGCGTTTGATTGAAAAATAGCTATAATTCCCGCTAGCCGCCATCAATTACCGATATACTGAATATCGATAACAGTGTTGGAAAGATATTTTAATGGGCGGTCATTTCAAACTTACAATTTCTCCATTTAGGTTCCGCAATACATTCTTGACGAGGGCTTTAGGACCGGTCAGTACTGCAACATTGTGGTGACCCAGCCGCGTCGCATTGCCGCCATCTCCATTGCGAACCGGGTTTGCCAGGAGCGCCAATGGCAGCCTCGCACTGTCTGCAGCTATCAGGTGGGCCTGCACCGTGAGACGGGGGATGATACCCGTCTGCTCTACTGCACCACCGGAGTACTGCTGAACATATTGATTAACAACAAGACATTGACCCACTATACGCACATCGTGCTCGATGAGGTGCACGAGCGCGATCAGGATATGGATTTTCTGCTTATTGTGGTGCGGCGGCTGCTGGCGACCAACTCCCGCCACGTGAAGGTCATCCTGATGTCGGCTACGATAGATCCCCGTGACTTTGTTGAGTACTTTGCCACCAAGCACTCGCTTCCACCGGTGATCAGCACCAGTCATGGACGTAAATACTCGATTGAAAAGTACTACCGCGACCAGCTGGGTAGCCTCAAGTGGAAAGATGATGTGGAGGGGCAGTACGAGCCGCGGATCCAGGAAGACGGCTACAAGGCGGCTGTGAAAATTATTCTGGTCGTTGACAACATGGAACGGCAGGCGGAGAAGCTATCGGGTTTAAGCTACCACGAGGCCATGCGCCAAGGGGCCGTGCTTATATTTTTGCCCGGCATCTATGAGATCGACTGCATGAAGGACAATATTGAGCGTATGACGGCCGAAGAGTAAGCGAAGTTGATCTTACAATTTTTTTATATAATTTTATATAATTTCATCATTTGTCCCCACAGTAAAACCATGAAAATCACTATTGTGCGCTGCTACTCCCTTATGACCGCAGAAGATCAGCGGGATGTCTTTGAGTCACCGCCGTCCGGCTACAGGAAGGTCATTCTCACCACCAACATTGCCGAGAGCTCCATAACGGTCCCGGATGTGTCGTACATCATCGATTTCTGCCTCACCAAGGTGCTGGTCACCGATACGGCCACCAACTTCAGCTGCCTCCGCCTGACCTGGGCCTCTAGGGCCAATTGTCGGCAGCGCGCAGGTCGTGTGGGTCGCCTGCGCAGTGGTCGTGTCTATCGCATGGTCACCAAGGCATTCTACCAACACGGAATGATGGAGTTTGGCATCCCGGAGATGTTGCGCACACCCCTCCAAAACTCTGTGCTGAAGGCCAAGGAGCTGGGCATGGGGTCCCCGGTTGAGATATTGGCTCTGGCTCTGTCCCCGCCAAATCTCTCCGATATTCAGAACACAATATTGCTGCTCAAGGAGGTTGGCGCCTTGTTTCCCACAGTTGATGGTGTTTATACCGAGATGGACGGCGACATCACCTTTTGGGGCACTATTATGTCACGCCTGCCGGTGGACACTCGCCTGAGCCGGCTCATTATATTGGGTTTTGTGTTCAATGTGCTCGACGAAGCGATCATCATTGGTTAGTGCGAACTAAGAATTAATGAATTAAGAATTAATTACAATCCCTCAAACTTTTGCAGCTGCTGGCCTTTCGATGCGAGGATTGTATATGGACCCGGGACGCAGGGATCAGTTTGAGTCATTTTGGATGCATTACATTTTCGCCGATGACTCTGGCTCCGACTTGGTGGCTATCTGGCGCATCTACTTGGTAAGATTCGACGCGCCACTAAAGATCTTACACAATTTTTAATGTCTTAATTTTAGATGTATGTAAACATGTGCGAAAATAGCCTCCAGCAGGACTCTGCCGTTCAGTGGGCGAAGCGATTCCATGTCTCCCTGCGATCCTTGAAGGAGATGCATCTGTTGGTGCAGGAACTGCGACATCGGTGCAATAAATTTGGCCTGCAACCAATTCCAATGGACGCCAGCCACAGTCTGAACGACATGGAAAGGAAGATTCTTTTACAGGTTATCATTGCTGGCGCCTTCTATCCCAACTATTTTATGCGCTCCAAGAGTGGAGCTGCGGAGCCGGGTCGTGAAATATATCAAACTATCTCGGGCCTTGATCCGTGTCGCACCGTTTTCTTTACCAACTTCAAGCCAGGCTACATGGGCGAGCTGTATACCCGGCGAATTAAGAAGTTCTTTCAGGAGGCGAACATTCCGCCCGAGAACATGGATGTGACCTTCCAGCACGGCTCACAGAAGGTGTTCGTGACCTTCAAGCACGACGATTGCAGTGACAACAGCTCCAAGCTGGTCCGTGTGCCGGGCCGCGTCAAAACGGAAGTCTACAAGGCGGTTAGGATGAGGCTTAACAATCTGAGTCGGCCTCTGCGCATAATGGAGTAAGTTGCTTGTACTTTGTTTTGTTTGTTTATATAAGGTAACCTTATTCGCATTTCATTCTTCTTCCACTTTAGACAGAACATCGCCATGAACTATGTGAAGCACTACCGGATTGGAGATGTGATCGAGGGTCGTTGGATTCCCCCTTCGAAGGCAGTGAACGTGGAGCTTCTTGCTCTTCCCTCTGTGTACGACAAGAAGATTACTGGTCAGATTACCCACGTAAGTTGGACGCCGCCAATCAAGCTGCAATAAGCCACAATTAACCAGCATTGTCACAGACCTACAGCTGCGGCAAGTTCTACTTCCAACCGCTGTCCTTCGGTGAGTGCATTCGCAACATGACTGAGGTCTTTAACAGCCCGCAACAGCTGAGTATGTTCGTGGCCAAGGCGGGTGCCATCACCAAGGGCCTGATGGTGCTGGCCAAACGCGGTTGTCACTTCCAACGTGCCGTGGTCATCCGTCCGGAGAACCAAATAAATCACCAGCCCAAGTTCTATGTTCGCTTCATCGACTATGGCGATATTGTGTTGCTTCCCATGGAAATGCTGCGACTGATGCCGGACGAACTGCTGCGTCAATATGGGGACCTGCCACCCCGCATGTTCGAGTGCCGACTGGCGCTGGTTCAGCCATCGTCGGTAATTAGCAGCTGCAATAGCTGGTCCCCAAAGGCCAACGAAATGCTCGAGTCGCTCGGTAGATGCGGACGTGTGGAGGTGGAGGTATACTCCCTTCTTAACGATGTCTCCGCCGTTCTCATTCACACGCGCGACGGTATTCTCAACGAAAAGATGGTCGAGCTGAAGCTGGCCCGTCGCGCCGACGAAGATTACATGTCCCGAATGGATCATGACTTCCGAACCCGCAAACAGGAGACCGTCAGGCATTTGACTGCAGCGGAGCGTCAGCAGATAAACGAAGAGTACCTGCGTTCCTGTCAGATGCCCAAAGATCTCGATCTGCAGCCGCCACCGGAGGACAAATGCCACTCGGTGGTGCTGCTAAAGGGACCCTACAGCCCCCTGGAAAGCACAATGCAGTCCACCATTCGTGTCGGCGTGTGGAAAACTGTGAGAATCGATAATAGTTCGGTGAACTCCGTGCTTCTGGACGCCAATCCCCAGGATCAGCACGATCAGATGATTGTTTCGCACTGCACGGTGAAGAGTGGCGACGGGCAGACTCTGACTGCCCGCGGCACCACACTGATGCCAAATGTGCACGGATTCGGAGCACTAATGGCCATGCTCTTCTGTCCCACCATGCAGATTAAGTGCAATCGGAATGGCACCAAGTATGTGTCCATATTGGCAGGGCTGGGCTACAATCCCGAGACCTTGGAGCCGTACTTTGAGGAGCACGACATGGTGATCAATTTGGACGTGAAAATACTCGAGGACGATGTGCGACTGGTAAGGGAGATGAGAAGAAGACGAAGAACTTGAACTCTTTTAATTTCACTTGAAAAACACCACATTTCAGATCAACCAAATGCGCTACAATATTGATAGCGTCTTCTTTAACTTTGAGGGCGAGGAATTTCCCACCATAGGCGTTCATGAACGCAGCAACATATGCCTCCAGCTGCGCAAGCTGATCTTCCGGTAAGACATCGAGATAATCGAGGTAATTTCTCTAGTAATCACTCTGCACTCTGCCTTGCAGTCTCATCAGCAAAGATCGCAGCTACATTGAGGTGCACGCTAGCAACGCCGATTACTTGTGGGAAAAGTTGGAGGACTTGGAGCCACAGGCAGAGCCGTTCGGCAAGCGTTCCATATTCCCCATGCACGCCATTCCGGAGCTGCAGGAGGAGCGCCCAGACAGTGTGATGATGCTGCTGTCAAACTGCGAAGAGCTGCACAGCTGGCGCACCTTGTAAGGATTAATTAGTCTTAACTCTAATTGTAAAAGCTTTCATAAATGGTACAATTATTCCAGCGACGGCGTATTGAATCCGATGACCTGCAAGCTGTGCAACCAACTGTTGGAATCAGTTCCGCAGCTACGGATGCACCTGCTCACCCAGCTACATCGCGATCGCGAAAAGCAAATTGGATATCGTGACGAGGATCGTTAAACTCAGAGATATCTTATCTACCAATCAATGAATGAAGCTAATTTTTATGTATTGGAACTTTTTCGACTTTATCCTTATTTGTTCTATTGTGAAACTGTGAAAGTTAACTTGATATTTAAGTTTAAAAACTAAGAAACAAACTTCTGCCATACCATACTTGCGAAAGTTAATTTGATAATTACGTTTAAAAACAAACAAAGTCTTGAAGACTGCTATTACTTCTGTTCTTTTCTCATTTTTCAAACGCAAGTCCTATAAATATTTTTTGAAAAATACATTTTCACTAATGACAAACAATAAACGTTGCATACCAAACATTCGTTGAAGTTACATAAATAATAGTCAAAGCCCTGGCTGGGATTTGCATGTTCTCCCCTTCTGCTGGGCCTCTTCTTCCATTTTATTTAGATTTTAGATTAAACACACACATTATGCTTAAGATGCGACTACAACTACGTCGGAGGAGGGTTTTGACAGCGGGACGGCCGTGGGGGTGTTGCTGGTTGGCTCCAGCTCGCAGATCGTGTAGTTCTGCATGCGGTTGACTGGCTTGCTACAGAGGCCGCACATCTGGTGCTTGTACACGCCGTAAATTTCGAAGTTGAGGATGTTGTACAGGTCGAACTGAATGGTGGAACTCAGCTGCGTGCACTCTACGATCAAGATGTTTTGCTCGTTAAGCTCCACGCTGCGAAAAGGGGTGAGAAAGGATCAACTTGGTTATAGGTATCAGTTATATTATTAGTTGTTTCTTACCGAAAATCGTAGTCACTAGCCTCGAGGGGCCACTGGTAGGGCTTCTGGCGCACATCGTGCGGTGTTTGGTCCTGGTTGAGATAGATGAAAACCGGCTCAGTAGTCGTGATGGGCTGCTGGCTGCTGTTGCTTCTAGAGTGCAAGTCGAAGAAATTCTGCCCGATGTGGACACGCAATCCATAGTTGCCGGCCAATCCATTCTCAGGCGATGGCGTGACAAACACGGCCATGCGGCGCTGGGGCGAACAATCGGCCACCAGAAGGGTTAGGCACTGAGCGCGCGTCTCAATCTCCTTCAGATTAATAAGATAATCGTCAAAGGTGCTGACCATTCCACTAATCACCGAACAGGAGCGCTTCAGACCCGAGTCGTAGGTCAGTTCGTGGGAGGCGTCGAACTTTGAGTCCAGCTTGTACAGGAAGGGGATCTGGTGGAAGCGCCACTTGGCCCCATTTACCTCCACCGCTAGCCTGAAGTAGTCGTGGGGTGTTTGCATGGAAATGTTGATCTCCTCGCCCATGTGCAAGCTGTCCACTTTGTCGGCGGATAGGGCGGATACCAGATGATCCAGTCGGTTGGACCACAGCTCAAACCAGGCGGGCATCTGTTAGGAATTGATGAAGGTGATTTATTTGAAAGTGTGTCTAAATATTGGTTTAATATCTCAAATTCTTACGCTATTGAACTTCAGGTCCATGTCGTACTGTGTGATCGATGTAAAGTTCTCGAAATTGCTGCGCTTGCAGAACTTGGACGTGGGAATGGGCGAGAACTTCAGCACCTCCTTGGGACAGAAGTCGGTATCGGTTAGCGAGCTTTTCTCGGAGCTCAGAAAGGCACGGGCATGCTCCGATGGCTGTAATGATGAATGTAATTAACTCCCATTCTGCCTCTCCCATTCCCCTTCCTTGTACTTACCCCAGCTCGTGCTGCAAACTGCACTGCGGACCCATTCTCCGGGCACTCGCCCTCCGCCGTGGCCACGCCGAACACCACATTGCCGTTGAGTGTGTGAGGTCGTTTGGTGAACACCAGCGGCTCGTAGGTCAACTTGGTGCAGGCCTAAGGAGAGAGAAACGAACAGGAGCGATAAATAATTTAAATTTAACTGCGAAATAATACTTGATTTATCTCATAGTCGGGGCACATGAAAGCCCAATTACTTGCATTTCCCAAAGATAATTTTAATATTGCTAGACTGCTATCCCTGCACCCCCAACTGTGAGATGTTTTCTTGCATTTAAGACTACATATTAGTAAGTCAACAATGGACTTGAGTCCCGGCACGAGTCAAGTGCTCTCATTAGGCGGTGGGCTTGACACCCTGTACTACTATGCCGGCCAAGATTGTAGAGACAAGACAGCCAGGGTATATCAGGGAGGCTCCCATTACCATGACGAAGCGGCAGACAATGGGGCCACAACAACAGTTGCAACGATTAGCGGCCCACACACATCCTGACTGCCTGCCGCCCACCTTTCTTCCTGCGTGCCAGTTTATTACACAACGCAAGCACCCATCCATCCAGCCATCCATCCACCCACCCATCCACTCGAGCAGTTGGTGGCCCACATTCCGGGGGAAGTATGCGTCCTGCAGGCAGGCAGGCAGGTAGGCCTGGCGTCGTACGTCGCCTCGTTTGATCAATACGGCTCCGAGACAGGGCTTAGTCGTAGAAGGCAGTCAGTTACGATACCGTTCGGACGAATTTCTCTCGTCGTAAACTTTTGGGAAAAATTTTCAATATATTTTTGATTTTCTAAGAACGCGCTAAAAATCGGAAAAAGCTCAAGTGCTGTCGAAAGGCTTTCGGACCTGGCATATCGACTGACCATTCCTTTGCGTTGTGTGTTATAAATTTTTGTTTACTTCTCTTTCCCTCGAACTCTGGCGTGTTGAAAAATGACATCGGTAAGATTGTGTTATCTAGCTAATGATGTTGAATCTATATAGGTGTTCTTTGATCGTTGACCAGATTGAATCAAAACGGGTGCAGTACCGCAAGTATCTGGAGCGTGCTGGGGTCATCGATGCCCTGAGCAAGGCGCTTATCAAACTATACGAGGAGCAGAACAAGCCCGAGGATGCCATCCGCTTTGTGCGAAAGTTCATGTGCGAGAGCTGTCCGGATGATGCCCAGTACGACGTCATGAAGAACGACCTCGAAGAGGCCAAGGTGCATATAACAAAACTAGAGCAAGAGCTGGAGCGGTTGCGCGGTCAAATGTAAGTACCTTAGTTTAGTTTAGGGGTTTTGGGTTTAGGTCCAATTTTCGATTAACGACATTAAAATTTATAATTTTTTAGCTTTTATATTGTATTAATTATTGATTCTATCTTACAGCAAAAAGTCACCGGAGGAGTACCAGGAGCTCACTATGGCTGGCTATAAATCCCTCGTGGACGACGAGGAGAACGTCAATTCTCTGCTGCGCAAATACCTCACACCTGAGCTTTTGGAGGAGTACATGCTGGTCACCACCTCGGCGCCTGTGGACGCCTACCTATACGATTGCGCCGTGACTGGATTTGAGCACCATGAAGACCCTATGGGCTTATTCGCGGCGGATGCAGAGAGCTATGACGTATTCAACAAGCTCTTTGACCCCATTATCAAGGACTACCACGGCCAGATGGACAACGATAACGATGTGTTGCAGAAGGATACTGACTTTGGCAACCTGGATGAGATTGAGAACTTGGATCCGGAGCGCAAGTACATCTTGTCTGCGCGCATTCGTCTGGCGCGAAACATCGAAGGCTACCCCTTCTTCCCAAAACTCACAGAGAAACAGTTCATCGAGGTGGAAGAGAAAGTGCGCATGGCTACTGAAACGATGGACGGCGAACTGATCGGCTCCTACTTGACAATAGGGGACATAGATGCCGAGACACAGGCAGAGATGGTCAAGCGGAATATACTCTTCCAGCGTGGCGATGAGAAGCTGACCACCGCCGGTTGCTATCGTTTCTGGCCGACTGGTCGCGGTGTCTACCACAATCCAGCCGAGACTTTCATCATCTGGGTAAACCGTGAGGACCATGTGCGCATCATGTCAATGGCACCATGCGGTGACTTTGGTGACGTCTACACCCGATTGCTCATCGGTCTCCAAGAGCTCGAAAAAAGCCTGACTTTTGTGCGCCATCCGCGTTACGGTAACCTAACTGCCAATCCCACCAATGTGGGCACCACACTGCGCGCTTCAGTCCACATCCGCTTGCCGCTGCTGGCCAAGGACGCCGATCGCCTGATCGCACTCGCCGATGAACTTCAGCTGCACATACGCGGAAAAGATGGTGAACTAGCCAGCGAAGATGGCGTGTTGGACATAGCGAACAAGCGATGTCTCGGCTATTCAGAGTTCGAACTGGTCAAAACCCTCCAGGATGGCGTTATCGCCCTGATCAATGCAGAGGAGGAGCTCGAAGTAGCCGGACAGGAGGGTTAGATTCCCAACCGCTTCACAGCCCAAAAAGATAACGATTCCACCACCACAACTCTGTTTACACACACAGAAAAAACAAAAGATACAGAAACGACAGGAGCATCTCATCTTTGGTTAAATAAATTTGTCCCGTAGTCCAACGAATGAATTTTACTCACCTTCCAGTCTTCCTCGTCGTCCTTGGAGTTGCGTTGTATCTGTCCAATCACCTTAAACCAGCTGGATTTCGTTGAGCCCTGCACGTCCAGAGTGATGTTCCACCTGTGCAGAGCATCCACGTGTGCCGACTCAGCTAGATGCGTCTCCAACAGGTTATCTGTGTGCTCCAGGGTTAGGCTAATCAACTTTCCCTTGAGCTCAGACGACTTTATTACATCCTCCGTACAAAAGTTGCCCTCAATCTGAAATGGATTATCATTCATTTATCACATTTGTGAATCTTGTGGGTCTTACTCTGGTGGCTTTGTCGTTGTACAGTAGCATGGTGAAGTTCCGATCGTGTCCCAGGTGGATGGAGCTTAGCTGGGTGAATCCAAATACGTACATTAGGACACTGACCACCATGTTGCCGGAGAAGCCACTGCAAAGAAATAGAATGTGCCATCGTTAGAGGGAACATGGTATTCATAGATGCAAAGCAAGTACTTTTCTGTAAACTCGGACTTAAGTAGCATCCCGCGGTATTTTATCAGTTCGTTGAGATTGGTGTGGATGCCCATCTGTACCCCGAAATCGGGCATTGAGTAGTTGAAAAGCTGAACCTAATATTGGATTACAAATAAAATAAGTAAGTTTCACACCAGTTTCATTTTTTTTAAACACTCACCACATCGTTTCGCCTCTCGGGCAGCATGATCTCCTCGAAGGGCGCCGCCGCTGTCTTGGTTATTAGACCCCTGGTCTTGGTTACAGCTCGTGATTTAAAGGACAAGCCGCTGGTCAGGTTCTGGGGCCGTGAAAAGGAGTAGCGCCAGCACTTGCTGCTGCTCTCATTGAGGTTTAGCTCGCTGCTAAAGGGAATGTAGATGAGGAATCCCTGCTCTCGGTTGATCTCGTGGTCCAGGTTCAGGAACGGATTATAGCTGCGACTGCGCACCGAGGCGTACGACGAGTATCGGGCGTCGATCTCCAATGTGTGCTTCGATATTGGCGGAGTCCGCTGCTCGGTTATATTGCCGCGCAGCGAGGTCAGCACCGTGGTCTGCAGCAGGACGTCGGAGGAGGTGCCCAGCACAGTGGGTACTGAGTAGCGATTCATGAACGGCCAGCGCACCGTTTGCATATTGATGTGGCTGTCCGTCCGTATAATCTGCTGCATCCGCTCCAGAACTGAGGGTGTAACCAAATGATTATCCAATTGGGAGCCAAGATACCGGGTCACTACACTTACTGTTGTCATAGGTCAGTTGGCGGAACATGCGCTGGTTGAGGTAGTACGAGAGAACCGTCTTGCCCTCCGTCTGCAGGATAAACTCCAGGTGCAGGTCCTTGGAGTTGACGATCGGTGCCTGCAGCATGGCCAGCAGTGTTTTGATACTCTTGAAGGTGAACGGTTCAGTGCCATTCCTCGACTGCATCTTGCTCAGGATGGTATCTGGGAGACCGCGCGCTTTGATGTACAGCTAGATGAGGGTTGCGATTAACATTATTATTTAACTTCATTGGTTTCTGTTGCAGCCGATTCACTCACCGCTAGTTGACCCGTGAACTTGCCGAGGGCCTCGGTGTCGAACTTGAAGAAGGCCACCACAGGCATGTCCGACTTGGGATCGCCCACGAGGAAGACCTGCAGCATCGCTCCGATTCCGAACTTTGAGTCGCGGTAGTCGAAGATGTAGTTGCCTGTGACCCAATAGCGTGGCTCCGGCTTCTTGGGCAGATGGCGGTGCATGTAGGACAGTAGGCGGCGTCTGGTAGAATCAATGTCAGACTTAAATGTACTCTGGGTAAGAGGAAGGGAGGAGAACTTGCAGCTTTTGGTAGCAGGGATAGGTCGTCTCCGATATGCTTGTCACCGTCGTCCGGTAGTAGTTGATCATATGCGGGTCTGTCTCGCTCTGGATGATGCGATGGATGCTGATGAGACGAGCGGCAGTGGGATTAGAGATTAGCAGCAGGGTGACTGCCGCCACTCTGAGTTCCAGGCTTGCATTACGCGACTCAAAAATAGGCCAGTATATCTCGTAGATACGCTCTGCCCGACTGTCTGCCAGCGCCAGTGTCGTCCAGGCTGCCTGGAACTTGAGGTCCTCGTGCTCGTTGGGGTCCTGGACAATGGGCTCCAGGTAGTCGGCCACGCTGCCCAACTGAAGGTTGTTCAGACCCTGTAGGTACAGCATTTTCTGATCGAAGTCGCGATCGCCTGTGAATAAATGAAACAATTATTATCAAATCAAATATTTTATTAAAAAAATCCATTGAAAGATTTAATAAATTGTTCTGTTGCCTCTACGGATTCTTGCACTTACTCAGGTAGGCATTGAAATACTTCTGGACATACTCCTCGAACTCTTCCTTGTCGATGCCCTTGGCCACGTACACGTTGTGGATGAGGGTGGCATAGCTGAGGATGGCTGCTTGCCGCACATCCGAGCGGTCCGGCCCAATCTTAAGGAAGTCCTCGCACTTATGCACCAGCTCCGCTGACAGTTCGAAGATGTGGAAGGGCATTGGAATAAGCAGCTGCACCGCAATCTGCGGCTTGGTCATCTTGTTCACCACAAGGTGGTGTGTGAGAAAGACCGATGCCTTGGTTCCGATGCGTGGTATAATTTCGTGAAAGATATTCCGGATTGTCTCTTGGCGGTAAGAAGTGCCGATGTCCACCTCGCGGTAGAGCTTGTTCAGTGAATCAAAGTCCATCTCGCTGAGTAGCTTGATCACGTCCGAGAGCGTTGAATCGTAAGGTTCCGAGAACTTAAATTCCGTGCTCTCGAGACCCTCCGCCAAGATGTCCAGCAGAGAGCCAGCCTGGGCAACCAGCGTTTCCTGCTGCTGAGGGTTCCTTCCGCCTGTCGGATCGTTGGGATCCAGCGGCTGTAATTCCAGATTGGAGGGCTCCGGTCCCATTGAGGTTTCAATATCGATGGGATTGTCTATGGGCGTCTCATTCTGGAAGTTGAGAAGCAGCTCCGAGTTGATAAACTGCGCTTCCCCCGTGGACTCGAATGTGTGGATCAGGGTGGTACCCTTGGCGTGGGCCGTGTTCAGGAAATAGCCCGTCTCGTTGTGCGGCAGCATTCCGTAGACAGCCTCGTTGCCGATGATCACGCTTTTCTGGTGGTCATACTCGCATGTGTTCGGCGGCACGTTGCTCCGAGTGGTGTGCACCGCCTCCGAGTAAGGCTTGCAGGTCTTCAACTCCGGCGTCTTCCGGATGGAGATGTAGCTGGTCTTGTTGGACACAAAATACTCGGTGCGGCAGGTGCCATGAATACCAAGCTATTGTCGAAAGATACAAGATTTCAGGGGGAAAAGAAGTTAACATTAAAACGATTAAATTAGATATTAGTGTTTTTGGGGTACTCTTTATAGTTGCAGTAAACTTTTCTGCATTCTGTATAAATCAGTATAAATAGATAGCAAGTATAAAAGAACCCTGGGCTTACCTCATCCACGACAAAGGCCCCACTGGACTTCATCTGGAACTGCAGCACCGAGGCAATGGCCCGCTTGAAGTTCATGCTCCAAATGGGATCCGCCTCCTTGAAGACCACATGGGAGATGGCGCCCTCCGGAGTGAGGACTATCTTGAAGGGCTTATAGGGCGGGTACATCTCCTTGTTCTGCAGGAACTTCTCGCCGGAGTTGTTCAGCGTTACATCGTCGATGACCAGCTGGAAATGAGAGCGAATGCTTCAATTAGCCGGGAAAGCCCGTGATGCTGTAATCTACAATCGACTAGAGAGGGTCGGGCCCAACTGAGCCGGCTGATAAGTCGTTTATCTGGCAAACAGAAATTAGTCAGATCGGCGATCGGCGCTCACATGCCGCCATCTCCGCCAGGTCCCTAAGATGCATGATAAGCATGGGCTACTCCTAGAGTCTCTCTGCTCAGTCAAAACAATCAGAGCCGATTACCCACACACAGAGCCCGCCGCACTCAAAGGAGGGAAGGGGATATACGATGATGCGGCTGTGTGTATTGGCATTATCTGTGGGGGCTCAATGGAAGAAGTTCACAGCCGAGTTCAGTTCATTGTGAGCTCAGCTGCGCTCCTCCTCCTGACTCTCTCTGTGAAAGGTTAAATTGTCTTTAATTCATCTGCGAATTCTTCTCCAGCGTCTGCGGAGCCAGAGAAGAGTCGCTGGGAAGAAGGGGCTGGGGAGCGGGCCCCAGAATGCGCTGATTGAATCGTACAAATTGATAATGAAATCAATAAATTGATTCGATTTTTCACTGATTTTCAATTGATTTACATCTGAGTGTGTGTGTTTTATATGTTCATAGCGAGGCGTATATAAATAATTGTAAAAAGTGATCACATGGCAGTATTATTTTATTTGTATAAACAAAAATATTTCCAAGTGGAATTAAAATAATCTTCGACCGGGTCGCTGGAGATCAGCCGAAACTTTCTTATACGCTTCCTAACAATTCAGGGAACTGATGCTGTCTTCGAAAAAAGATCTAAGAACTCACCGCTGCTGCCAGGACCAGCTCGCTTTGTCGCTGGAGCGTGAGCTTTCCGCGCACTATCCAGCCAGAAGTGGGTGGCGAGGGATGGCCCTCGTCCTGGGGCTTCGCACCTACCAGGACATTACCCTCGTACTCGTACAGCATCTGCTTGTTGAGGCCGATGATGCTGAAGGCATGGCCACCGGTGTCCAAGATCAGGAAAAGATCTGCCAGATAGATAGATAGATAGATGCAGATGAGAAAATGAAGTTCAATTCGATGGATGCTCCTCCTCTTCGCCGCCGCAGTCCCCAGACTCGCTGTGTCGCATTCTGGCGCGGATGGGCAATAAACTCTTCAATTATCAATTGAATTTCGTTCTTATATATACAATATATACTCGATGTGCATGTGTGTATATAGGGTATATATATGTTCAATGTATGAATATGATCGCAAAACGCTTTAATCAATGTTGCTCCTCGGCTTCTTTTTTGATGCGCGCTCGTCAATGAATCATTACGTCATGTTCCTGAATTAATTTCTGATATAGTTGGGATTATCAACTAGGTTACTCTGGCTTTTCTCTCACGTACACAAGAGCACGGAACACTTGAATCGCCTCATGGCCGCCTGCACAGCTTCCTTCCGAGGTCGCGACACTCGCGGGTTTCTCACAGTTTCCCCGACGGTTTCCACTACGCGTACACAGTCCTAATGTAATAAACAGGAATATATGTCTCTATATATATGTTGGCGCGTCTGTGTACTATCAGATATGTTTCAAAGAGGCCGCAGTTTTTCCTCCTTTATCGCCAGCGCGTCTCTAAATTCCAAAACACAAGTCGACGTCTGCTCCGTTCGCGATCCAAACTCGGACTGAGGCTGCCAGCGGTCGGATTTAACAGCCGGAGTACTGGCCTTGCTGGAGGTTCTGCTGATAAGCATCATCGCTCCAAAGAGCGGCTCGAGTCTCTCTTACAACCTGAGGAATCTGCTCTTAAGGCTACAAAATAGAATTGTGTTTGAGCATCAGGACCCTTCCTGATACCGTGGTCTTCTGAAAGACGATATATTTCCTGGTCGAAAAAATTTAATATTTCTTCCCACAAAGTAATTATCTTTCAAATGCTTTTGGTGTAAATAATCCAACCAACCGTAAGCCGATAAAGAATATTTCAGAACAGCAGCAGCTAAAAATAGACAATGTTGTGACACCGAAATGATTAAAAACGCATTCAAAAGCTCCAAAAGATCGCCTATAAAAATCTATGTTATTTATTTGTATAAGAGTAGTGTATATACGATTACTTATTGACAAACTCGGACTTGCACGACCGTCTTATACGTAACAAAACAATTTACCAGAAATCACATGGAAACAGGAATAACAGAAGGTATGTTGAATTTGTTCTTAGCTCTAGCGTGCTCCCCCATGAGCATGTCCCGCCCTGAAGAGGGCACCACCCGTTCCGGCACCACTTGGTCCAGCCCCACTTGGTCTGGCACCTCCTCCAACTCCGCCCGCACCGCGTTTCTCCGTGCTCGTTTCCGCACTGGCGTCTCCGTTGTCAGAGCCACTCTGCTCAGCATCCAGATTCTTTAGCTGTTGCTGCCACATGTCCGCATAGATGCCCTCCTCGCGGAGGACTAGTTCCTCGTGCCTGCCGCGCTCCACAATGCTTCCCTCCTTTAGCACAAGGATCTCGTCAGCATGGATGACGGTGGAGAGTCTGTGGGCCACAATGATGGTGGTCCGATTGGCGCAGACGCGGGCCAGGGCAGCCTGAATGTTGCGCTCCGTGTGAGTATCCAGAGCCGAGGTGGCTTCATCCAGCAACACAATGATAGGAGCCTTCAGGAGAGTTCTGGCAATCGCCACGCGCTGCTTTTCGCCTCCACTGAGACGGAGACCGCGCTCGCCCACCTTCGTTTCGTAGCTGTCCGGAAAACCAAGGATCCTTTCGTGAATGTCGGCGGCGCGAGCAGCCTCGTAAACGGCATCGGCGGAGGCGCCTAACTTCGCGTACTCGATGTTGTAGAAAATGGTATTGTTAAACAGCACCGTATCCTGCGGCACCACGCCAATGGCCTTGCGCAGGCTCTGCTGCTGCACCAGCTTGATATTCTGTCCATCTATCAAAATGGCTCCCGTCTGCACGTCGTAGAAGCGGAAGAGCAGTCGCATGATCGTACTCTTACCCGCTCCCGAGGGCCCCACAATCGCCACCGTCTTGCCGGCAGGCACGGTAAAGTTCACGTTGCGCAGCACCACCTTTTCTGGCGAATAGCCAAACGTTACGTTAGAGAATTCGATGCCACCGCCGGCGGTAAGAAGTGGCGAGCAGCCCGGCGCATCGACGATCTCCTCCTCCTCGCGCAGCAGATCGAACATGTTCTCCATGTCCACAAAGTTCTTCTGGATGGCCCGGTAGTAGGTGCCGAACCAGTTCAGCGGCATGTAGAGTTCCATGAGGTACGTGGAGAAGAGGACGAAGTCACCCACGGTCAGCGTTTGGTGGTGGACCACCAGATAAACGCAGAGCAGCGATCCGGCCAGCAGGCCCAGACAAAGGATTATGTTTTGGGCTGTGTTCAGCATGTTGAGGGTCAGCATGGACAAGAACTCCTCCTTCTGGTACTTGAGGATGGCCTCCCTGTAGCAGTCCACTTCGTAGCGCTCTGCTCCATAGTATTTGACAGTTTCAAAGTTTAGCAGAGAGTCCACGCTGCGGGCACGCTGTTCGTTGTCCGCCAGATTCATTCTCCTCTGGTATTTGGTACGCCACTCCGTAATGGCAATGGTTGAGGCTGCAAACCACAATCAGAGTCGTAATAATAATAAACAAAACGAGGTGATAAATCCTTACCAATATACAGGAACATGGTGAGGAAGACGATTAGCCCGAACCACCAATTAAAGGCGTATATGAAGAAGGCGACGGCCACAAGAAGATCCAGAATGGTGGGCGTAATAGAAAAGACAATGTAGTTCAGCAGATTGTTTATCGAGTCCGTGCCACGATCCATGACGCGCAACACCTCGCCCGTCTTCCGCTGCAAGTGCCACCTCAGCGAGAGTTGATGCAGATGCTGGAATAGCTCGATCTCAATCTCACGGGTCGTGTACTGCTGCACTCGGATCCACAGGAAGGTCCGCAGATTATTGAACAATCCCATGCCCCCAGTTCCGCCGCCCTGCAGGAAGGACAGAGCCACATAAATCAGCACAAAGTCCCAGCGGAAGAGGATCGGCGCAATGGTCAGACTGTCCACTATAACGACAAGAGATTAGCATTGCACGACTCAACCTAATATGCTCCCGCACAAAACCTGACCTACCCAACTTCTTGCGATAAATCGGCAAAAACAGCTTAATGACGCGACCGGCAATCAGCAGAATAATACAGACGATGACGGCCAGTTGCAGCGCTAGATCCTTCTTGGGCCACAGGTAGGGGAAGAGAGTGCGCAGCTTGCGCCAACCGTTCCTAAAAGCCGAACCCGTCGGAACGCTTCCTTGAGACTCACTCGAGGTATCGTCGAGCCGCTGGTGTGGGTTGTATGGCGTCATGATGCCAGGGGCCTTCAGACCCAAGACAAAGATCAGCAGCGAGCAGAGGAAGCGGGTGACAAACAAGCCCATTTCAATTTGATCCTTGTTGCTGCAGGGAACAGAGATAAACTGTAGTGAATCATCTTCTTGCATGGTCGCTTGCCGGAGCTTACGTTTTCAGATGGAACCACCAGTCCTCGTGTCGCAGATTGATGAACGCCAGCGACTCGTTGATGAAGGCCAGCGTCCAGAAGAGTAGTAGGATGAGTCCGTGTCCACGTGTGGGCGTCGAGGGAAGCTGGTAGAAACGCTCCTTGAATATCAGGCAAATGCTGAACGGATAGCAGAAGCACACAACGCTGGTGGAGAAAATCTGAAAGGTAAGTGGGTGAAAAAGCGCTTTCTATAGTCGTTCTTATCTACACTCACCATGTACCCGTACACCGTACTGTCTGCATAGATGCGCGCATTGAGGAGGAAACGCATCGCCGCCAGTACCGGGAGCAGGAGCAGCAGAAAGAGCTGCAGCGCGTAAAGGCGCGACCTGGAGATCTGCGTGGGGTCTGTGATCCGGGTGGCATACTTCCGGTACATCAGCAATTGGATGCAGCCAAAGAGCACCAGGAACCCGCCGTAAACGGCCGGGCCCACGGTGTCCATGAAGCAGTGCGAGATGCCATGCTGCGTCCATACCTCACTGAGGGTCACGTTGGGCGGGCAGTAGCGCATTGTGGTGTCCGTGTAGCGCGCCGATAAGCTCTGATAGCTCCGACAGAACTGTGCCGATAAAGTGGAGCTGTGACTGAAACAGCCCGGATAACAATTGCTTTGTTATATGGGGGCGGCAATTTCGCAACTAATCACCGAAATTATCAGTTCGCACCGAGAGGGAAACCACTTTTTCACCCGGTACGCGGTGTGCACTCGGTGATGAGTTAATTATATTTAGTGGACAACTTTTACAGTACGGCACCGAGAGATCCGGCGTTCTCATCCGCAAATGGGGCTCCTGGGGACAGCGGAAAGTTGCAACTCATCCCACACATTAGCTATGTAAAATTATGCAACGCTCTCTCTAAGGGCTGGCTTTGGCTGGTTAGTTTGTAAGCCTCTACACCCGCTTTCTCGCCGCCAAGGAGACACTATTAATATAACAAAGCAATTATTCTTCGCGGTTATAAAGTGATAAATAAAACTAACGGATAAACTGCGGAGAACTTCGCCAGACTCAACGAGTAATGCCAACTGGGACATAAAAAGGCTAAATGAGCAGTTGCTATAAGCTGTGTCAATAATGGGTAATGTGTAGTCAGTATTAAAATTAAAGAGTATATATTTTATTATCGAATAATTTGGGATAATAAACAGTATTTAAAGCTTCAATTAAGCTATGGTTGAGTGGAAAACCGCCATAATTGGTCATAACGAAACATCTAGTGGGAAAATAGCTGAATTGGCAACACTGCCAAAACCATATGTTCCTTCTTCTAGAGCTGGCAAAAAATCAATATTTTTGATATCGATGTTTCGATGTTTTTAGGAATCAAACATCGATACATATATAGTTCAGATTCGAAAATACGAGAAAAGTGCAGGCGTAAGGAGATTATTTGAGGGCGGAAATTTCAAATATGGGATATAGGATAATAGTTTTGATTCAGACTTACCCGCAGTAGAGAGAGATAATTACATATGTCCTTCCGAATGCAGAGGTTCTTCACACAGTTATTAACACAATTATTTACACACTTTTTAACATGCGATTATTAACTGAGATTTGAACGGGTAGTGCAGACAGACTGACCTGCTGCGGCGAGGCACCTCTATTTATAGTTGTCAGAAATAGAGAAAGAGATAGAAAGATAAATCGAGAGAAAGGAAGAGAGAGAGACAGAGGAAAATAGAGAGAGAGACCTATATAGCGAGGCAGAGTTAGATAGAGAGAGAGAATTATAGATCGAGTCAATTTCCCTCTTTCTCTTTCTTATTTTCCTCTCGATCTAACTCTCTCTCCTTCTCCATATCTCACACCTATAAATAGAGGCGCTCGCCGCAGCAGCCTCAGTCTGTCCGCGCTACCCGTTCAAATGTCAGTTAATAATCGTGTGTTTAAAAGTGTGTAAATAATTGTGTTAATAACTGTGTGATGAACCTCTGCACTCGAAAGGACTTCATCATCGATGAAACCCGGCCAAGTCTTCGGTGTGGCGGTGAAAGGTAACTAAGTGCCCTCTACTGCGGGTAAGTCCGAACCAAAACTATTATCCTATATCCTATATATACAACTGATAGCT
>JAEIHY010016215.1:0-19334 GCA_018904565.1 Drosophila tsacasi
GTACAGGGTATATAACAGTCGTTCACGAACGACTGTAGCTTTCTTACTTGTTTTTAAATAAACTTATAAAATATGAATATTTCTTTTAGATGAAATACTGTTGAACTAATTTATAAAAAAATACCAAAAAATCAATTAGTTTATATTAATATAAGTATACAAATAAAATAAGTATAAAAATAAAATAATTATAATTAGGAAAATTCGTGTATGCCTGGGTATTGGCCAAAACCATTTCCATTTCCATTCGGCGCAAATTCGTGTCTCTTCGACCCAAGGCTAATAGATGGCTATATTTCGAGTTAGTACAACATTTGGCATGTAAAATGTTTTTAAATTAACGCTAGGCTGTACAAATTGGCCTGCATGTTTGGTTGCAATTGCATTTTCCGAACTGAATCATTTGGATTTCTACCTCCGGCTCCACCTCCTGCATACTGCACTGCACTGCACTGGCACTGGCACTGTGCTGGGCTGGGCTGGACGGGGAGGGGAGGTTGTTGTGACAAGGACTTCGGGATGGTTACCCATGGCTAAGCCAAAGTTATGGCGATTGCAGTTGGAAATGCACACACACACACACAGGGAAAATCAGTTCGAAAATTGAATTCGAATGCAGCAGGAAGAGAGGAAATGTGGACGGGGGCAAAAAGGGTCCTTCAGATTGGGCCACTGGCATACCGAGAACTCAACTGGAACTCCACTGGCTGAGTGGACTCGAAGTGACTTTGTGCTTGCCATTGACTAAAACAAATGGGCTCCACAACATCTTTTACTGTCAGCTGCAACTTGTCGCCCTGTCCATTTGTCTGTGTGTGTGTGTGCCACACCCACCAGCCCCCCCACCCCGCTGCTCTCCCTCTCTCTGGTATATAAATAAAATAAATATTTATATTGAAATGCAACGCAATCGAGCGCAACAGAATTGAATTTCAGAGCTTTGCTTTTGGCTTTTTGTGCCGTTTGCCTTTCGGCTTTTGACTTGTCCGCAGCTAGTGCCACTACCTCGGACGGCAGAGCCAGGGACTGGCCAAAGGGAAAATAAAGATGCCAGGTTCGAGAGATAGAGAGATATCCCAGATGGAGAAGCGAGATGAGACGGCAGCGATTTTAGTTTCTCAAATTGAATTTTGCCAACTTTGTTTGGCATTTAATTGCATTGCAAGTTGCGTTGCAATTTCAATTGATTCCGAATGAGCTGAGTGCTGCAGGTGAAGCGGCCCCAAGAAAGAGAGCCAGGACGCACTGGCCATCCCATTCAATTGGATTGTCCTTTAAGGCGTAATGCCAAATAGTTTAGCTGTTAGTTAGTTGACACAACTTATGTGAATTTAACATTGTTTGCTTGGAGTTCACTTGACAGCCTGACTGAGCAAACTGAAATGGAAGGACGAAATTAGGCACTGAGGCTGGAATATTATTGCGGACTTTTAAACAAACTATTAAATCAACTTCAATATCTGTCATTTATTAATTCCTTATGGTTATTTATTTATTTCTTGATGGATTATTGCTTTGAACATTATTACTTGAAGTCATTGCATTCATTTTTAATGATTAATAGCCATTTTATGAGCTAAAATTATATACTTTAAATATAAACTTGCCTGATATATTGCTTTAAAAATGTTCTCCAAGAGTCACGGGTCTCAATCTCATTCCTCATTTTCTCTAGACCCAGAGATTATGGGTCCTTTGTTCGACTTTCCACAGGCTGATATACTTGTTTTAAAGGATTTCGCTAGAAAACAGGAAGCGGAGAAATGTTTAACATACATTATGCAGTAGCCGAGAGGGAGGAATATAAAATTACATTACTCAACAAACAAAGCAACAAATTATCATTTAGATAATACTTTTTAGTGCTTTTCAGCACTCCCTCTCCATCTACCCCCCGTCCGAGTCCCTGTCTGCCAGGCTTTCACTTACCTAACGCATGGAAATTTTTTCCATCTGCATGCATTTTCTTTTGTGATACCAAGCAGCCGGCAGCCAAGTGGAGCGTATCAGGCAATCGGGACGCAGCCAATGGAATTTTCGCCGGGATAGCCGGAATTCTTTAGCCCATTTCTGGTGTGTGGTAAAAGCGCGTAAAGTAAAATGTAAGTGGCATGCATGGAATAAAAAATAAAAAAAAAAGGACAAGAGGGCGGAATGTGGCGCGGAATGGGGCAACATAATACGCGGAATAACAAAAGCGGAAAAGTGTGTGTAAAAGCTGTCTAGAGGAGCTGCCAGCCAAGGAGATAAAGGATGGAAGACGCTTGGCAATGCAAATGTTCCTAATGTTCGCTTTATGTCTTTGTTTTCGCGGAGAGATGCGTATACTTTCCCCGGGGGAACCGAGGGAGTGTGTATAGCGAGGAGCCGTACATCAAATTGATTAGTGGTAGAAACTGCAGAACAGGAACTGCAGCTGCCTCTCACAACTTTTACGAATACAATTTTTGCCATCGCAGCTAATTATTTGCATATTTCTTTTACCTGGCCAGGACGTGCGACAAGAACTCCGGGAGTTGGTCCTAATTTGAAAGGTTTTTCTTTAGTCTGCACCCACCACCACCTTGACAAATGCAAATGTCAGCAGAGTGTTGGCAACTTTTTCATTTTGCAACTCTGCCAGGACTTGGGTTTGCAGTTGTCATTTTGCGTTGCGCAAATGTCAAACTTATAGACGCTAAGCCACGTGCCAGAGGAGGCCAGAGACCTCGGATCCGACCGCCTCACCTTCAACAGGCCCTCATTTGCCATGTCTCCCCAGCTTCCCCAGTTTCCACTTTCCGATTTTTCCCCAGCCATCGCTGCGTGGCATGCCAATGTTGCACGTTCAAATTAACTTTAATGAACCCAGTTTAGTTGCAAATGAGTTACAGAACTCGAAAAACACATCGAGACGTGTTTAGTGAGCAATGCACAGAGCTGCCATTATTATGTTGGCTCAGGTGATTTTAAGCACTGATAGGTAGTTCCGAGGAGTTTTGTATTTTTGAAAAGGTTTACCACAGAAATATAAGAGGTTTATGGTGAGGCAGTGGGGGAAACGAGAGAATTCTTAGTTATTTTTGTGTAGCTTTAAATATTAATAACAAAAATAACATCGTTGTTGAAATTGAATTAGAATGTGTCTAAAAGTATGCTACGTTTGTTTGATAAATCTATAATCAACAGTTTTACAACAATTACATTTCGAACTTATAAAACCGCTAATACTTTATAAAATTCATGATTGAAAATCGATTAAATCCTTAAAGTTATACCCAAGTTCTTCCAAAAATATGCTTGAAGCCACTGAAAACAGAAGACCAGCCTGCCTGTCATCCCAAAGGAGATGCCAGGACCCGTTGTTGAATTTGAATTTGAATAAATGCGTTGGAAAAACCCCAAATATGTACGAGTATCTTGTATCAAATGTCAAGTTTCATGTTTGTGACAGTTCAAAGATTGCAAAAATTTCCTCCACACTAAGGTGGAAAGTTTGCCGTAAACGCCGACCCGGGTTTCGCCCACCCGAAATAAATATTCGTTGTTGAAAAGGACATAAATAAATATGCGGGAAATATCGGGACAGGACTTTCACTTAGCCGACTGCCCAACTTCCTTCGCCTTTTACTTTCTGACAGTCATGCTTATTTATGGCCCCGCGGCCTGAGTAGGCCCTTTCCAATTTGCTGGAATTTTTAAGCCGCGTCAATTTATTGGCCGGCTGTGTGCCGATTAGCCAAATATCGAGATTATGCCTAAATCAGCATCGACAGCCAATCCAATTTCGTGGGCCACGCGGAAAGGCTTATGGGGAGGGTTCGTTGACTCCAACTCCGGGTCTTACGGGCTTTGGGCCAGCAGCCAAGAAAAACAGAAATACAGAAATTGAAATAACACCAAGACCAACACACAGTAAAAAAAA
This sequence comes from Drosophila tsacasi, assembly GCA_018904565.1. Lineage (NCBI taxonomy): Eukaryota > Metazoa > Arthropoda > Insecta > Diptera > Drosophilidae > Drosophila > Drosophila tsacasi. The sequence goes on from JAEIHY010016215.1 coordinate 3,905, forward strand.
GTGTGAAAACCGCAGCAGCAAACTGACAAAATGACTCTGCGACCGACGGACTCACTGACTGACTGACTGGCTGACTGCCCGACCGACTGTTTTGGCCCGGTCTGGTCTGTTCTGTGGTTGCGGTCCGTGTGGCAACAAATGTGCATGTGGCAATTGATTTATTCAAATGAAATCACAGCAAGAAAAGGCGGCCGGGGAGATGTGGTCGGCAGCAGGTAACTTATGCACTTAGCCCAAAATAAACATCAGACCGGCAAACCGCACAACTAAACTAGAATGTATTCAATGCAGCGAATAAAGAGTTTATTTTTCCGCTTAATTTTTAAAGTTCTCTGGATTTCTTATGAAGGAAAATACTATTTAGAATGTGGGATTTTAAAAACTGAATAGTAATTTAATAACAGTTCAAATATAGGTGTATTTAGGTCTTCATTTTCAGCTTTCCTTCTTCATCGCAAGTCATATTAAATATGCTCAGCACCTCATTCGTTCGATTAGCCATCACTTTTCCGGCAAACACTAGTTTCGGCTTGCCCAGAAATACCAAGAAGGTGATTAATAAAGTGGTCACGCTAAACAGAGGATGACTTTGGAGGGACTGGGTCAGTGGCACCGTGGTGGTCTGTGGATCCTCGAGCCAGGAGTAGGCGCCAATGATCGTCAAGTTTGCCAAAAGAGTTAGGATAATGCGCCAGCGCAAGGTCACGCTGCGATACGAGGAAATCACTTCGGTGAGGCGTCGTTCAAAGGCCTTGAGATCTTCGTAGTCCAGTGATTTTTCCATTTTTATTGTTGTCTTTTTTTTATTTGAAACAATTTTTCGAGGTATTGATTGAAATGCCAAGGCCTTCTTCGATTTAATATTTTGTTCATAAATTCGATTTGAAGTAAAATAAGTTACTGCAGGCCACTCCATCCACCCAGAAGACCATTCCAACCCCAGGCGCCAATATGGGCATTGATCCAGTTGCGAAAGGCTGCGACATTTGTGTAGACGCCCGGGTAATTGGGATTGGCGCAGCCCAGGCCCCAGGAAACTATGCCGTAGAGCTTGCCTTGACCTTCACCATCTTCGGCTACTGCTCCATCTTCCGCTGGAAATCCCACCAGCGGTCCGCCGGAGTCTCCCTGACAGCTATCATGACCGAGCCGAGCTGCGCAGATCATCCGCTGGGTTATGGGCAGCACCTGGCGATAGGCCCGCCGGCATTGCTGCGCCTCTACCAGGTCCACCTCCACGAAGCGCAGTTGCGGGGACACGCCCAACACCTCGTTGTCACCGCCCTCCTCCCCCTGGAAGCCCCAGCCGCTGACCAGGAGCCGCGTGGCCGATGTCGGTGGCGCCATCTCAGTGGCCAGAGGCACTGGCTGCATGTGCTCGGTGAAATTGAGCCTGGCATTCAGGATGAGCAGCGCCAGGTCGTTGTCGTGGCTCTGCGGATTATAGCCGCCGTGGGTGATCACCTGCCGCAGGCTGAGCAGATGGCCGCCATTCGCATGCTCGCTGGAAGCCACTCGAACGGCGTAATCCTCCGGGTTGTAGGGCTCCTCGAAGCAGTGGGCCGCCGTCAGTAGGAAATGGTGTCCAATGATGGCTGCCCCGCAGATGTGCTGGCCATGTAGCTGCACCGAGGCCTGATAGGGGAACTCCGTAATGGTGGTCACCTCGCCGCCCACAATCCGGCCATCGCCGGGATAGGGCTTGGCTGGCACAAAAGATGAAAGCAGCACCACCACGGCAACAAAGCTCCATGAAATCATCTTACTGTCTGGCTGAGAAATACTTCCGCGTCGGAGCTTTATATGGGTGGAATGTAGGAACTTATCGGCGGTGGAAAGTCAACAGAGGGGCAATTATGTTTGCCGTTTTGCCAATTTGGCTGAGGTTCGGGTTGATCTTATCGCCACTATTTGCTTGTTCGCGAAGGTGTCAAAGCCGCGTTATCTGACTTTGACCCAATAACCTTGGTGGTGAGCGAATGTGACAGATAAATGGGGTTTCGTAAATATCAGAAACGACAGCTATTTAACAGTGGTTTTTGGGCTATTTAAATAATTTTAAGATAAATTTATTTTAACAAGAAATAAATAACCCCATATGATGTCTTAAAAACCCACTTGTATTCTGTTCTTTGAAGACATATGTAACCTCTATCGCTTAGATCATCTTCCCAACATAAAACGAACCCCAATTAGCTGCACTTTCCAATTACGCAAAATTCTCAAATTAAATAAGTTAAGCCTTCAAAGAGAAGCCTCACAAATCTCCGCTTAAGCCAGGATAAGGGCCATATTTCATAGTCCTTTTTGGGGGTGGCTACAAGTTGATTCAGTTCAGATTCAATGAATATGTTAACAACTCGGTGTCAGCCCAGGCCGAGACATGTGTATATCTGCATTATTTGCATAGAGTCAGTCAGTCTACTATTTCATTATGAGATAAAACAACCTGCTCGACACTGACAGTAACGGCAACAACTTATTAGCTTAGACAAAAATGAATTGCATAAATATTTAAGGCCAGTATCCTTAGACTCCCAGATAGGGAAAAGATACATTCTACAGATTGGAAGGACCAGCCAGAGAGCCGGAGAGCCAGTGAGCCAGCCAGCAAGTTGGCCAAGTGTCAGTGCGGGCAGGCACTAATTGTTTCATTTTGCCTGCCAGACAGTAAACAATTCCAGAATCCACAAATATATGCACACACTCTTGCGAGCCATGTATGAACGTATATAGCTCCTTCGTGCAGAGATGTTCCTTCGGTTTACATTTTAACAAAATTCAATTTGCTGCTGCTGACACATGGGGGCGAGGAGGAGGAGAGGAGTCCCTCAGCATGCTAATTGCCTGGCCAGCAATTAATTAAACATGGCAGGATTTAATAAAATGCAGGGCATGGACTCACTTGTGTTGCTTGATTAATACATAATAAAGGCATATCCAAAAGAAAGTGGGATAATTGCATTACTTTGGTGATCAATATTTTAAGTATCATCATTTCCTAGAATTTTCTATTACACAATTGATAGCAAACAGTTTGGATTTTAAAATTTTAGAGGTTCCCATAAGGCTTAAATAAAATATTTAGCAGTGGAATAGGACTATTAATTACTAACATTCTCTAAATAGAAAAAACGTCTAAAAAATCAGTAAATGTGATGTAACATGTCGTATACGTAATATTGCATTCGTTCTCCTGTATAACTTTTAATTGTGGAAATTGTTGCAGTTAATTGCGTGTAATTGTGATTCCTCTCAGAAAATTCGTCACATAACTCTCGACAGGACATAAATCTTGAGTGGGAAGCCCTTGGAGGGGGGGTTAATTGCAGGGTAAAGAACATCAATTACCAAAAGAAAACAAAAAAAAAACGAGAAATGGAAAGCGAAGAAAAAACAAGGGAAAGTAAGGAAGCGAATGCTTGCCGCGAACTGTGCGCTCTTGGCCCCATAAATTATGCAGTCAATTTTTTTGACTTTATTATAAAATGCGTGTTTATTATGCCATAAAAGCGAGAACGAAGCGTGGGCGCCGAAAAAGTGTTGAAAAGTGTGGTAAAGTGTCAGTATTAAGCGTGAAATTAATTACAAACGCTTACTTAAGTTAAATATTTGAACGAAGCCTTAGCGTCGCGACAACACGGAGAACGAGGAAGACAAGCCCCGGGCAAAGTACGGAATCCAGCCGGACAGGTCTCCTTTCACTCGGCCAGGAGCTATACAAGTGGAGCTGGCCGTAAGACGAGCCACTTTGTCAGCCGAAACTCAACTCAGCTTGACTCTCCTCGACTTCACTTTGCCGGGAGTACCAAAAATATACTGCCAAGCACTGAGAAAAATGAGTGATTTTATAGTCATTATTCATTTTATATTTATTATTATATATGGTAGAAAAAATAGTTGTTTTTGTCGGAGGACAACTGCAGCAGGTTGCTTTTACAGTATGTTCTTGATTTCAACACGAAATATCTCCTAGAAATTGTACTTTAGAATTCTATTTAATAACTTTATCTAAATTAGTTAAGTTTAAATAATAACTTTTAGTTGAGTATAATTTATACATATTTCTTCTCCGTGAATTCCCATTTTCTCCCTTTTTTTCTACCCTATTTTCGGGTCTCTTTTTTGTTTGGCTTTAAGCGCAAGTTGAACATTTCATTTGTCATGCTTTTTTGCTGCTTCTACCTGGCTTCCTTGCCTTCTTCAGTCGGACATCTCGCTTGCTCCCACGCATATGTTGCGAGGAAGTTTTTGACTGATTGCCGGGGACAACAGCAGCAGAAGCACCAACACCACCCCCAGCAACAGCACCACCTCAGCGACATCGAAGAAATGCTAAAAAATGTATGCTAACGGCTGCGTTGGTGGCATTGCTAACGGTAAAGTGTTGCAAATAGCTTTTTTGCGTTTCTGAATAATTTATAAGATGTGTTTACTCATGAAACCAAGTGACTAAGTGTTGCCACCAAGCGGCGGATGAAGCCCGGCGAAAGTGGAATGTGGAAAGTGGAAAGTGAGGCGGTCAACTGATGGCTTGGCAAATGAAACACGATAATTTACTTAGGTGCAATGCGGTTCTTTGCCGCCTTTTTTGTGGGCGAGAACTTGAGATATGGCTACGAATGATTGGCAAAGAAAGCTTTTATCAACAATCTGAATAAGTAATGCGTCCAATCTGCTGTAAGGACATCGAATCCGCACACACTCGGCAGCCATTTGCTAATTGTGCTCATTATCTGCTAAATGTGCGCAAATTTATGTGACGCACGCAGTTGCCTCACCAACTGATTTGATTACCCGTACGTGTAGCGGCGAGTGAACGGCCACAGGCGGCAGGTGGAGGAGCAAATTGAGTTGCTCTACCTGAGCACCAAAGACTCGCCGAAAAAAAAGGCTCATAAAACATGTAAAATGTCAGAAAAAAGAGCCTCGCTCTCTCCTCGGCACACACATCCTCAGCCTCCTGCACTCTCCTTTCCTGCGGGTGAGGAGCTCATTAAAAATTCGTAGAGCGTTCTATTAAATGTTCATGTTTTGCATAAAAATAAAGCCACCCGAAAAAAAGAGAGAATAAAAAGAAGATGGTGCTGAGTGAGGTGGGGTGCCATAGTGTTCCATGAGTGTGTGGGCTCTGCGGCTTGTAAATTCAATTGATTTTGTAATGATGCCGCATTTTAATTAACACATCGTTGTAGGTTAGGCATTTGCAATGAGTTTTTAATTGGGCAAGTGCTTAAAAAATAAATTAAAAAAAATAAAAATAAATTTGTTGTTACATTTTATTCCCCCAACCTTTTGTGTCAACTTAACTACCCTAACTATTGTCGAACAAATCTAAACTACCAGTTTTTCGGTGCCACCAAATATGTTTTCGTTAGAGCAATCAAACCAATAATTTGCCAACAGGAACAACAACAGTAACAAAAACATAGATATATAAACGTAAACTGCAATAAAAACATATAAATCAAATCACAAAAGCCACAAAAATAGCCAGCATCGGAGGCTGTGTCCCCGGCTAGGAGGGGCTCCTTCCTGTAGCTCAACGACTAAGCAGGAAATGCCATTGAAAAACACGTAATCACATAGACCAACATACACATGGAGTTGCCATAGATCCTGATGGAGAAAGCATAGAATTTCATTTCAATGCTTATCATATTTGTGAATTTTTTTCCAATTCGTGTCCTGCTGGGGACGGGATGGGGAGCGTCGAATGGTGGTCAGCGCATACAAATGCAAAACGGAAATGACATGAGGGATAAATCAGGAAATTGCTAAACATCAAATAAAGCTGATAGCGTAACTTCCATACAGATTTCGATATAGAAGCGAAGCTCTTTGCTCCGTCGTCGTCGTCGTCGTTGGCGGCGGCGATGTCAACAATTCAAAATCATTGCAATGATGACTGGGCAAACAGCTGTGGCAGTCACTGCTGTGCAGCGAAAAATTCAATTTTGCAATATGACATCCGGCGGCTGGCACACATACACATGTACATATACACGCTTGCCCGTACACACGGCGTATACTTAACGCCGCAACGCCTGAGTCAACAGGACCCCCGAAGCGATTGACATGACCCCATTGTTCGACGGCTTTTTAACTGCTAATGTTACGGCTCCTGCCACCGCCACAGTCAACTGCTTACGGCTGCCGACTACCGACTACCGACTGCTGACTGCTGGAAATTGGCAACTGGCTACTGGTTACTGGATCCTCTGTGCTGAATCCTGGCCAGCTGCAACGTTGCAGTTTTCTGTCAAACAAGCCCTGCCATTGCTTTGGGCCCTGCGTTTGTGGAGTTCGAGCTCGTGGCGTTAGAGTCAATAGCAAGAAGCACGGCTCTGGCCAATTATGGCCCGGGCACATGGCGAAATTTCATAACTGAGATGGCGGAATTGATGCAGGGTTCCGATTTGTAATTATGGCACATTTACGGGAGATTGCTTTGGGTATCTTATAAGTCGTAAAGATATTACAGAAATCAATGTAAACATTAGTTTTAAAAATATTTTGTTATCCTCTGATTCCTCAAAAAAAAAAAACTCTTAATACCATTAGGACTTTTGGTACATTTGGCAATAAACTTTACTATTAATACTTATTTAAGATTATTTTTTCATTATATGTATTCATTAGATATTTTTTTTATTTGTTAAAGACCATTTATTTATAATCATTTATTACAGATCCTTTATTTTAAGCACAACTTGTCTTTCACTAACGAACCCGCTGTTCTCTTTACAAAATGTCGCCAACCACTTGACGTACCCCCTTCATTCAGTCGCCACCTTCAAGAGCGAACAACTCTCGTTGCAAAAAATAAATAAAATAAAATAAGCTGAGTAAATGGCACTCGAGTTGCGGCGCTTTAGAAACTTCAAGTGAAGCACAGCACAAATTGTTAGGCATCGCGTTGCCCCTTTCTCGGCGCTGTCAGCGTGTGGCTGGGGGAGGTGGAAAATTGTGCGAGTAAGCAGCGCAAATTTAATTACACTTAATTAAGTGCAAAAAATTCGTACAATGCTATTAAAATGTGCTTCAAAATGGCTTTGGTTTTATGTGCCAGAGTAGTTTGGCGCCGCGTGTGTGTGTATGTGCGAGTGAGTGAAAATGTAGTTTGCATTTATTAGAACATTTTTGCGGAAGAGCCATAAAAATGCTTTGCTGTGCATTAACTTCCTTTTTTTTCTGGGCTATGGCGATAAAGTTGTAGAAGCGATGGCAAAATGGGGAAAGAGATTTATGCCTTAAATAGATGAGATCTTTAATAAAGTCATTTAACTTGGGGAAAGGGGAATAATTTTCGACATATTCTATGGTAACCGAAGGTTTTAGGAGCTACGTTTTAATTACGTGTTAAATGGAAATTAATGATACTTAGATGAATGAGGAATTTTCAAACTGGTTGGTTGTGGTTTGCTTAATGGGGATATATGAAGATATATTGATATATTCACAGATTATTTACTTACTACTGAAACACTTTTAAAATGATATCTATAAATTCCTGTACATTTTCACTGCTATATTAACATTTTATCAATATTTGAACAATATGGTTTACTATTAAAAAAGAGAATAGTTTAAAAATGTACCCTAAAAGCATGTAAAACACACTTTTTAAAATTCAACAGATTACAGATTATTTCCCTCCGCTTTTCCTAATTGCATTCCACCAATCGTAGCAAGTCTCTTTCTGTGCCAAAGTAAATTATGGCCCCGGGATGCTGGAATACCTTTTCGAGGGCATTTAGATAGCTTGGCCGAAACAATAAGAGGCATTAAAAATTTTTTTATTGTTTTCCATGGCGGTGGCTTTATGACTTATTCTCCTCCGCCGCGCTATTACACATAATTTCTGGCCGCTCCTGCAGGATATATATTTCTCTTATTTATGGACGTCTGTCGGTGGCCGTTGGCCGCTGTTGTTGGTTATTTTGGGTTTAGCGCGTTGACAGCATGTGGCTGGAACGGCGGCTACTTAGCATCATCGCAGGATGCTGAATCCTTATTATCCTGCCACTTTCCAGTTGTCGGTCTTATGCTGCCTCCTGCTCGTCCTCGTCTTCGTTTTTGTCCTCTGGAGAATGTTATTGCTGCTGCTGCTGTGCCTCTTGGCTCTGACGGCTGTTGTTATAAGCCGCTTTTAGCCGCTGCCCTGACAATCCGCGTCTGCTGCTACTTATTTTGATTAAATTTACATAATTTCCCGGCCCCTCCCCCCACTCCATTGCCACTCACTGGTCCTTTTCATTTACTAGCATTTTTTTTGCAGCGAATATTTATTTCCTTTGCTATCTTCCCTTATCGCTGACCCATTAATGCATTTCCTCCGCCAGCGATATTTGCTCAATCTTTATGTTAACTCAATTGCCAATATCGTGTGCAAATATTTCAACAGCTTGCCACCGAAAAAAGAGGACTTTGTAACTATCGGCAGTCAATGCTACGCCTCCCATCGCCCATCGCCCTTAGCCCATCAGCGAACACTGACATACAGACAGGCAAATACGTCAGTGGAGTGTATAATTTGCGCTTTGTCTGACTGTCAACACTTTTAACCCATTTTTGTTGGTTGTACATTTTGGCTATGCAGATGGGCACGGGGGATACGGTGGAGAAGGGTTATGACGTACAGGATGTTATTTAAATTTTATACTTTTTAACAACTAAGTTTAGTTGACTTATTAGGTGTTTGAGACATAATGTAATGTAATGTTGAAGATCAGATTAAAAATAGCAAATGTATTACATTTAGTACAAATAATAAGAAATTGAGAAGGAAATACATAACATCTTATATATAAAATCAATCCAATTAATTTTAAAACTATATGCCAGACCAAATAAATCTCCTTTTGTCAGAAGACAAGTACAGCAAGTATTTTGTTTAGTTTCTAGATAGTTTCCAACTTGTGAAAGCTTTTCAATAACCCTTACAAAATTCAAAATATATTTTCATTTGTTTATTATTACAGAATTTTATCACAAATCAGTTTGTTTTAGGCAGGCTCGACGGTAGCAACAGCTTTACAAAGTTATTTTTTGTATTCTTTTGCTCTGCAGTCTAAGGCTTTGTCTTTCCCTGGCTCCCACTATGTATTTTCCTCTCCCTTTCTCTAGCTCTATCTCCATCTCTTTCTCCGCCTCTATTTCCTTCAAAATCCCATCTCTTTCTCTATCTGTCTAACACTTGAAGCGACCACAATTGCAGTGCGTTGAGCATTAACAGTTTTTCTCGGCTTTGGTTCGCCCTGCCTGGGCTGCTGCTGCTGCTGGCTGTTGAAATAATATTTGCGATCATAATGGATTTTGCCAATTTGAATATTATTACACACGCACACACATACACACTCACACTCCCACACAGAGGGAATTACACAAGGGCAGGCAGTCAAATTTTTCGTTCAAAGTTGGCAAACAATTTTCTTAAGTAGTCAACGCTTGGGGTAGTTTAGATTTTTGCATACTCGCTGGCCCGAGTATGTGGTTCAGTGTATGCAGATGGGTTTTCCGAGAGAACTTCATTTGCTGCTGGGGAAATTGATAAAAATTTGACTAGTACTCGAGTCGAGTGGAGGAGGCAGCGGCGGTGACCGAGTTAATAATGAAGTGCGTTTGCCAAAAGTTGAATTGCAAAAGGGGGAGTAGAGCAAGGCAAGATGTAAGGAGGCCGTGGGAAGAGCAAGATCACACACAAAATAATAATGCCGATGGGCAAACAGTGTGTGGCATATTAGCTGGAGTTTGCCACAGACCAAACATGGGCTCGCTTTGCCAACCAGCCAACAGCCAACAGGCAACAACCAACAAGCGGCAGCCAACAGACAACCAACAACCAACAACCATCAGCCATCAACCAGCCGAGCAAATGCAAACATCGGTCGCATTATCATTGCCGGGCAAATGACGTACAGAGATTAAATATTTGCCCGACTCTGTCTGGGCACAACAAGCAACACTGCAGTGCGAGTATCATCCGCCCCGTTGCCCGGCATTGCGCATACGACATACATGTCGCCTTGCTCAAATATTAAAAAATAAGCAGTGAGCAGCAGTAAGCAGTGGCAACGGAGCAGCCTCAGCCTCAGCTCGGATCCTTGCTCCTCCTCGGCTGCCTGGCAACTACGGCACATAATATTCAGTGCGTTTTATACATCTATTTCCTGGCCCAAGGCTGCCAACCAAAAAGCCAACAAACGCTGTTGACAGCAGCAAAAGTAATAAAACTTTAGGCGTTGACTGACTGCCTGAACTGGCTGAATGAGTGATGGACTGCCGGAGTGACTGACTGACTGACTGCCTAACTGACTAACTGACTAACTCCCTCATGGAGCGAGTTTTGTGGCAGTGAAATTCCATTTGTGACCTTCAAAAGGTTGCACATAAATATTTGTTGTCGCATTCAATACGCTGCCAAGTCAACACAGAAAATATATTAATGAGGGAATCATTTTCCCAATCAGAGAGTACCGTGAGGGCCAATCAAAGTAACAATCCCTTTTTTTTCTTCGTTAGCTAAACTCTAAATTGTGCTGAGAAAGCAATATATAGTCAGGTAATGTCTTAACCCAAAACGCGGAAATACCACGACGACCATTGGTTCATTTTCTTTTTCAATTGACAGGAATAAAGCAAAACTGTACGGGGAAAATTTGAAAATCCCGGGAAATGGACATGCTATGCATGCTGAGGCTCTGTCGCATTTATTACCAGCCTCGGTGTGGGCGGGGGAATCTATACCCCGTACATACATACATTCGACTGCCGTTTGTCGCTGCGTATTGGTACGTGCCGAATGGCAACTGGAAAACTTTTTTAATTTAAAAAAATTTTGTGTTCTTCGCCGCTCTGACGAAGACGAGCGACGGGCGGGGACGACGACGCATGCGTTGCATTTGATACGCGGCCAAACTCAGATTGTAAAATAAAAAGAATATAAAATATAAAGCAGCAAAGGACACAAACAAAAAAAAAAAAAGAAGACGAAAAAATACAAAAGGAAACCCGAACTCGGCGTTAAAAAATGCGTTCCGCCGCGAGCTGTAAAGTTAATTTACAAACGAAACATTCGAACCGGCTTTTCGGGCCCGGGGTGTCCACGGCATCGGGTCGGGTTCGAGCTCCAGCCCGGCTCGGAATCTGGAATCTGGCATCCGGATGGGCAGGGACATGGGTTTGGGCATGGCGACCACAGCGGCGACGGCTGCGGCATAATAAATGCGAGCATAACTCTGATTCTCCGAATGCTCAACGCTGTCCCAAGCCGTTGCCCTTTATTGTATTTGACCTCGCAGCGCGAGTCTGGCAAAATGCGTGTGTAGCATAGTGTAGTCAGCTGAGACAGCTGCAGCAGGCCACAGTGGTTCTGGAAGGATATTAAGTGCTCTGGGGAATAAAAGAAGCGAATTTAGGCACTGTCTGGGTATTATTATAACATAATAAATGCAATATTTAAAATATGTATAGAAATATTCGAATTAAATATGTATAAGTCTTCATTTTTATATTTTTAAGAGCTTTTTAGACTGTAGTAAAGATAATATTTAATTCATAATAATATGCTGGTTAGTTAGTCAAGGGTTATCTTAACTACCATCTACTACGTATTGTACAAATATTCATTGAGGCCTTAGTTTCTAAGCACTTTTTAAGGAAAATCTCACATATTTCCCGATTATTTTATGGTTTATAGTTTGAGTTTTTCTCTATTACCAATATTTTCAATAATTCTATGTACTATTTTAGAGGTAATATTTTCAGTATTATCCGATTAGTTTATTTCTAATACTTTTAAAGTTTCCCTGATATATTCAATATATCTCTGTATCTATTTTAGGGCTAATATTTTCAATATTTTCCCCTTATTCCATGGGTCTCCACACCACTGTTCCTTGGGGGAATCGACGGTTACTGTTATTGAAAAGAGCTCCTCATATTTCAAAGGGACAATCACGCGTATGACAGCCGCGAGCTGTCAATGCTGCTGCGCTCGGCCATTCGTTTGGCTATAGATGGCATATCTGGCCGATCGGTGGCTGGTGGCTGGGTGCTGCAGGCCCTGCTGGCGCTTTTATTATTATAAGCCATGCTGTGCATATTATATTACCCCACAAAAACTGTTAGCACATGCTTCGGGCCATGCAGGAACGGGGACAGGGACACAGCTAGGGCGGAGTCTGCTCCAATTGTCACTTATAAATTGACATTTAAAATGTTTTAGAACTGGTCGCTGATAACTGACCATATTGGACGCAGAATATTAGAATAAGCCGGGCAGCAGAGCCCCTATTTCGATGGGTCAATAAAGTGGTATAGAATTGGCAAATTATTTTAAATTGACCAGCGCGTAAATGAAGCTCATTAATCATACGCCCCGTTGGACGGACCGCTGAGTAAACAAACGTCGATATTTGAGCAGTGTTTGTTTATGGATTTAATATCATTAAACAATGACATAGGCATAATTCGTAAGTGCCTGGGCGAGTGTGTTAAAAATCAAACAGCCAATGTGCGTGACTTTGGCACTTCAATTATTTATAATTGCATAATGTTTACTCTGTTAAATGCGCTACTCACTGGCCGCTGCCGTTGTTAATTTTAATTGAAACTTTTAATTGCATTTATTTTTCGACAAAAAAATAAAGAACCCAAGCCCCAAACCGCCGCTGCGGCTAAAGTTCCGACAACAGCACAGAAAATGGCAAAATATATAATAAAAAATCTTCAATCTCTTTCGCACTTTGCAGCTGTGTAGGGCAATTAAATGCATAACAAAGACTTATTACAACGTGTCTGGGGGTGTGTTTACACACACTTTATTTAGACAACAGCACACGTCCCTTGCACAGATAAACACTTTTCTGTTTCGCAATTTCGCTGGACAAGAACGTTATGCAACAATTTGCCGGCCAAAAGGAAAATGCTGCATAATGAAACAATATTTACCTTCGTTAGCACTCAAAATAGTTTTCAATTTTCTTATGCATTTTCTCTCTCTCTGTCTGCAATTTCGAAGCCAACGAACCGTGTGGCTGGCAAAACGTACAACTTAAACTTAAATTTTAACAAAATTTGCGAAGCAGCAACAAGAAGGAAAAAACCCGATGCTAAAATATGGCAGAACTATATGCAAATTATGCTGCAAGACAGGATCAGGAGCAGAGACATTTTGCCTTTGCGGCGAAGGAGGAGTCAAAGGGAGCAGCCACTCAACTTGGCAGTCAAATTTTCTTAACAAGCTTTTGGCCTAATCAAATAGCAGCCCGAAAACCCTTTTCTGGCCGCCCCAAGACATCTTCGTCGTCCTGCTAAAGACGCTTGACAGGCAATTGTCTTATGTGGCATGCAAATTTTTTCAACCATCTCTATTTCGGGGTGGGCTGGGTGTGCGGGGAAAATTGGCAAAAATTAAAACTATAAACTATCTTCTGCGAAGAGCTTGTCGGCTTGTCGGTGGGGTTATTGCCTTTATAATGGAGACCCGCCTATGCATATGCATAAATGGGAAAGATACTTTCGCACAATCTTGTGCAAACATTTGGGTTTCGTGCTCGTGGGCGGTGGGTTCATTGATGTGGAAACTTGATCGGGGCGGCTTTAAGTCCTTAAATTACTTGAAACTCTTAAAATGTGAAAGAACGAGTGTTCTTCAATGAATTTTTCCTTTATAAACTTCATTGAAAGTTTTCCTAAGACTTTATAAATGCTCATAACTTGTAGGGCAGTTTGTATATTGAGTAGACTTTATGTATCGACAAAAATATCGCTCTCATATTGATAATATCGAGGAATTTAATGTATCGATGTTTAAGGTATTGAAAAAAGGACGTTCATATATCGAGATTATTGAATATGGTACACATCTAAATATTATTAGTTTTTTTTTTGATAATATTAAACATTTTTTGTTTAAAATTATATATTTTATTTGTTTTAGATTTGGGTTATAAAATAGCTTAATATATAAAACATATATTTTTTTTTATTATATGTAAACATTTTTATATCGAGTCAAATATCGAAACAGTTTAAATTATTCGATGTTTCCTGTGATCTTTACATTGAAGTCAATTAAGAAAAACCCTCACATAGACATTGTAAAGCAAACAGTTACCTTCTCATTTATAAACACAATAAATATAGTTAAATATTTAATTTTTTAATTGCATTTCGTTTCCTTATAAAATGTAGTTTCATTAATTTTGTCTGCTGCGGTTTTTTCCCTTAATCTCAAACAAGAATTAAATGAAGCCTCATTATTCTAGACAATCTATTAAAAATGCATCAAAGCTCTCAACTTGTACTTCTAGTCGCCAGTTTATTATTACTCTGCACCACCTTCGACCCATTATAACTTTAAATTCGTTACCAAAACGCTTCCCGAAAAGCGTAATTTTCAATATCACTCCCACTCCTACGGGCCACGCACAAAAGGCGAAAACTGTTCTGCCAAAGTTGTTCACAGATCTTTTCGTCGCCATCCTCGTCGTGCAGCAACTCCCCATATACACATTCCAAATTACGTATTGCTTGTAAAAGGCAAGAAGTTTTTCATAACTTTTCATAAGTTACGCTTATTTATACGAGACCACAATTTTGTACTTTGCATTTTCTTTATTTCTTTCAGCATTTCAGCTCGTCTCTCCTTTTGGCATTTCCATCATCCTTTTCCCCCTTTTCCTTCATTTCTTCTTTTTTTTTTTTTTGAAGAGGAGGAAATTGAAACTTTGCTACTATTTTGCATAATTTTCTTATGCAGAGCAATCCGCAGAGAGAGAGAGAGAGGGGGGAAAGAGGAGCAGCGGAGCCGGGGGCAAGTCGGAGTGCATACAATTGGAGTTGAGGTGGGCAGGAAGGGATGGAGGGATGGAGGGAGTGAAGGGAATGGGCCAGGATGCGGAGAGACAGAAGAAAGGATGATGTCGACGCCTTGCCAAGAGGAAATGTCGCTGCGGTTGTGTGGCAAAGCCAACTAAATTTAGTATTTACTTACCACATCCTTTGCGGCTGCTCGTCCTTTTCCCCGTCTCAGCCGCCGCCTTCGCCCTCTCCTGCCCCCTTACAGACCGCCCAGCCCCGAGGCTCCGGGCATTTGCATATGTACAATAAGGCAGAGTGTATCCATCGGATAGTTTAGTCAGTCAGTCGAACATTTCCTTTGGCGCTCGTCATTTCAGTTGCACGAATCCTGGGGAATAAACCGAGGGATATATCACAACCCAAAGGATATGTCTTGAAATAAAATTTTGATTTTTAGATGCTTTATTAGATTGAGATTAGATTTTGACAATTATGTTGATTGAACTTAATTAGTTTCAAATTGAATAGGATTATTTTATGTTATATTTTATAAAAAAATTGGTTTTTATACCATGTACCGTAGGTACAAAGGTGTATTAATTTTGTGCAAATGTATGTAACA
>JAEIHY010016216.1:0-46785 GCA_018904565.1 Drosophila tsacasi
TTCCCATCTTTCACGTGCAGGTCGTTATCACTGCTATTTCAATGAACACAGCTGTATATCCTGAGTCCCGAGTCCTGGGCTGCATAAAAGCAAGCTACGATTTACGGCCCGATAAACGCCCGCCGTTTCCATCAGCTGCTACAAGTCCTCGCTGCTAGGATAAGTTTTTCCTGTTCATTATTTGAGTTTGCCGCATGGCATAAATACTTATAAGTTATGTGGAAAGCTGAGCAAATATGCAACCAATTCGAGTGGCAATCTGGGATTGCTATTCCTAAGATCTACAGTGGCCATTCGCTTTTTTGGGTAATTGTGAACAACTCTCAAGTATCGGACAGTCATTGAAACTTTGGTTGTGAGAAAACAGATAACTTTGTTCATTAGCTCTTAAATTGTTATCAGAAGTTGAATATAAAGTACATTATGACAAGAAGCTTTATCTTGCAGAATCCTCAGCTCGTCTTCCTAAGTGAGTCCTCACTGTGGCCCCTACAATACGATGCAAGCGATCTATTTAGCCAGCCAAGTGCCTCGCTGTCGTACTAAAATTGAATTTATAGTTTATTTATGCAGCTACTAAGAAATTAAAGACATTGCTGCCAACGTGGGCGAGGAAAGGGGCCTTGTGCAGGGGTTTTTGGGCCCAGACACATGTCATGTTCGTGGCTAAAGTCTCTCTGTGTGTGTGTGTATATAAATCAGGCTCATAAAAGCCGCGCGTGGTTTATTGATTTCGAAGGCAGTCTTTATGGACTTTAAGGGGCAACGAGCACCGCCCTCGGTGGCAAATTGATTTCGGTTTTCGGCTAAGCTTTAAGCTCAAGAGCCCCGCAAAGGACCCGCCCATAAATCTGTCAACTAAGCCCGCGCGCTAATCAAGTGAGAGTTCAAATCGCATGATTTAAGAGCAGCCGTCGCAGCCCACGCACATGCAACATTTACATAATAATAATGAATAGATATAGCTGTAGATGGTGCATGAAATGGAATGGAATGGAGTGCAGGAGAGGGTAGAGGAGTAGACCGCCGCCTGCATAATTCAATTAATTTATGCGGTCGGTCAATGTTTAGTTTTTACGTTGCGCGGTTTTCGCTTTTGCCTTTTCGCTTATAAATCATTTTGCATAATTTATGCGCAGACCAGAGAGAGCGCCGCCACCAAATGCCGGCTAATCCGGTTTTCATATATGCACACACTTCATATATACGCCATATATGTTGGTACATATATAGAGAGAGCCTTTGTAAACGCAGTCGAGCATTAAAAAATTGCTAACAATTGCGAATGCAATTTATGGCCAGCCAATAGTTCTTAATATTTAATGTCCACAATTAGCTAAAGTCCGCTTTGCCAATATCGCTCATACGCCGCGTTGCCGCCTGTGCGCCACAATGGCATCGCATAAGCAACTTTATTACAAATTTATAAGAGCTCTTCAGCCCCCAACAACAATGCAATGAAATGAGCACATAACTCGCACAGTCAGGCCGTCAAGAAGTTGGCCATAAAAAGTGAACAGCGAAAGGCTTAAAACAAAAAAAAAATGGATATTGCGTTAGAGGTGGCATCTTGGAGTTTTTATGGCTAGATTAATGATATTATATAATTTGTTATGATTTTATTTGTTATATAAGGCATTTTATTTATTTAAAAAAAAATAAATATTTATTCATAGCTATTTATCAAATTACACATGAATTAATACTTGTCTAAAAGAATCACTCTTTAAAAGTGACCCTTAAAAATGTTAATTACTTAGGAAATATGTCTGATTTATTGGTATTTTTTGTAATGTAGTTTTCTTTTCTTTTTGAGCATTCTGTCCAGTTGTTTAAGACAAATTGCTGGCATCACTGGCTCTCACAGGATTTGCCTCCTGCATGAACCCAGTACAGTGCCTTTTGTGTTCCGACACGACTGTCAACAGCCATTAAATGCTCGAAGCTGGGCTCATAACCCAGTTATATGGCAGTGGAGTGGAGTGGAGTGGAGTGAAGCAACCTATGCCATGGCACAGATATCTTGATTCGCCACAGGGCGTATACGTTATGCTGACTCCTCGGCAGCTGCGACTCAGAGCGCTGTTCAACTCAACTCAACTCAACTGGGCTCAGCTCCGCTCAGTTTGGTTAGAAAAAAGGAAACAAAAAAATCGAGGCGGAATAAAAACAGGCTAGCGAGTTTGCGATTGTAGCTACCAACTTCTGACAGCGCAATTTATCACTATCAAATCGGGCATGAGAGTGTGTATATGCGGAGTGTGTGTGGGGTGTGTGGGGGAGCATTGCCTATATAAAACAACAACAGCCTACAAAGTTGAGGTCGTAAATCAAAACTTAAATTTAACACATGCAGCGGCAAATGGCTGACACTGCCAAACGGATGTCGAGTCCTGTTAATCATGCCCTCTCACTGCCAGTTCCCTGCACTTTGGCAGCAACTTTGTCAAGTTTTAGTAGTGAAACTTGGTGTAAACCAAGAGTTGAGACTTTCTCTATTCCGCCATTAATTCACTCCGGTTTTATGATTCAGAGTTTAATCATTTAGCCCTCATCCTTAGCCTTGATAGCTATAAGTCATTTGGACAATTCATCAACCTCTAAATCTTAACTTTTATAGGGCTCTGTGCAAGGAAGATAGAAATTACCTACAGAATAATTATTTTTATAGAAAATATAAGCAGAGTTGAGATTTTTTTGTGTAGCATTTTAAAGGGCATTCCCTATTCGATTTTGGCCTGACGAAATCCTCTTCCGTTTCTGTTTGTATTTTACTGTTTGCACTTGTATTTTTATGCGCGATTTCTCTCTGCTCTGTCTCCGGCTCCAACTCGGAATCTGAATCTGGTCCTGGATCTGAATCTGAATCTGGCAGTGCCTGCGTTCCGGCTGCTGCTCCCACTGAGTTAAGGCCTGAAGTTCTGGTCAGGCAGTGTCCGGTTTTTTGCCAGCTTGTTTGTCAAAGCTGCAGGACCCATCAACAATTGACAGATGGGAGTTCTCTGGGCTGCTCTCTGTTTGGCTTTCGGTTGGGGGTGAGAGCCAGTAGACGGACAGCGGAAATGGGGAGGCGTATACTTGGGGAGGGAGAGCGGGCACTGGCATGTTGCCGCACGCGTGAGTTAATCTGTCAAAATAGCTCAGAGGCAGACAGAATCCCTAGAATCCCCCGGACCACTTCACATGTTATCCGCCTTGATTGGTGGCCCCGTCTCTGGCTGTGACTTGCCTCAGTGCGGGAGATATCAGCCCGGAACCTGATTCCTGCTACCATTCTCCTTCCAGATTCCGTGCTCATACCCATCCCATTCTCATTCCCATTTCCATTCCCCCGTATTTCCACTCCACATCTCCATCTTCATCGTCACCGTCATCGCAACGTTTCGTTTTAATTTGGCCTCGGCTGCCTTTTAAGTTGATTCCCAGGAACCGCGCGGAGGAGGGGGAAATGGAGGTGGAATGCCATCAAGTGCCGGCGCTTGCCACTTGGTTTAGTCATTTGGCTGAGCCATTTTATGTTTGCTCTTGTAATTTGGCCTGATATGGTGATTTCGACTTCATATCCGCTGCCAGCAGGCGAGCAGGAAAGCGGCAGCTCGGGAAAGAAATCGTCTACATCCGCCGGAGAACTGCTCCTCCCTAAACTTCTCCCTTGGCCAGGAGCCACATCCCGCAGCCAGCAGCTCAAGCTCCAGACGCCACCACCCACTTCTTTTGTTGTCGTTCGGTTGTCATGTGCGAGATTTGCGTGTGTTACGACGATTAATTTAAATCATTGATGATGCCTCTCCTCCAGCTCACTCAATGCCGGAATGTCTGCTCCTGCACTCAGAGAACCATTTAGTAAATGGCATTAGAATTGGGGCAAGAACTGCTCATTCTCTGACTCTGAGTTCATTTTTATCCAAATATGTATTCCGAACCTTACATTATTTCGCTTAATTTGATGTCCATGCTTCTTTTTCTGAGTGCACCCCGACCATAGACCGATTTCGTTATACTTTTTATATGCCTTCTCTGTGAGCCTGTGAGTGAGTGAGTGGCAGCCACCCCCAGCCCCCGAAAAGAGTCTCCCAGTTTCATCTAGCCTGCTCGTTAATCATTGTTTTCGACATTTGCCTGCTCGTCAATTGCCTTTATTGTCATGGTGATGGATCTGGGGGCGAAATGCCTAGGCTATATACTCGTTTTAATGCGGCACTTAAGCCAGCAAATATGTATATCGAAAACGATTCGCATTTACTGCCTTGGCCAATTGTTATTCAGAAACCATTAGCCATAAAATGCAGCAGCAGAATGCAGGGGCAAATGAGCCCAGGGGGTCGGTCGTACGAGTTCGAGCTTAATTTATGGGAATGCAGCAGAGGCAGTCAGGATGCAGTAGGATGCCAGCATGCCAGGATGCCAGGCGTGTCCTCGGACAGGCCATAGGCATAATTAGTTTTCGAACTTTAAAGTTATGAGTCCCCGCTATCTTTATGGCCAGGCGGCGTTGCTGCATCGATTGTCCCTCTGGCTGGCGAGGACGATGAGGAGGACGAGGAGCAGGCTGTCCATGTGGCTGGCCGCATATAACATAAAGACATTTCTGCTGACTGTGTAGGTGCAGGGAATTGGAAAAGCCGGCTGCACCGCCAGCTCCAGCGACAACCTGACGCCACGGAAAATTCTGCAGACTGTGCAGTCCGCAGTCCGAGAAAAGTTTGCCAAGTTGCCGGTGTCGCCAGTATGGCGCTCCTGATTTCGTATTTTTTGTGTTACTGCCACCATTGGCCCCAAAAAGGGTGTATTGTGTTCTCGCCAAAGTGTGGAGTATCAGTGCTAAAAGCCGAATGAATGGGTTTCTGGTAAATATTCATTAAGAAATGAGGTAGAACTTTGTGTACAGGAAAACTAACACTAAACCTAGAAAGGAACACTAGGAACACATTATTTAAATTAATTAATTTTGTTACCTTTCCCAGTTTAGTGCCAGGTATTCTTCATTCGAAACACATTAGACTATAGAAATCCTACCAAACCTCCTTTGCTGTTCGAGTGTCCCAGCGCCATTGTGCAACGCCATAACTCTTAATAATCTTATGAGGCATTACCTTGAATACTCGCTGTCTCGCGCTTAATAGAGCCATTTCCATTTTCGGCTCTAACCCGAGGATGGCGCGCACTTAGCCAAGTTTCGGTTCTGTTCGGTTCGGGCTTTGTTTTTACAGAAAGTTTTCCAGCTAGGCGGCCAAAAGTTGTTCGCGCTCGCATCCCCATCAAATTTTCATGCACATTGTAAACATTTTCTAATTGAGTTGAAAAATACATAGCGCTCTTTCAAATTGTTATTGTTTGTGCAAAAATAATGAGCTGCGGGGTGGGTTCAAGCATACTCTCAGCGAGCATTTTGAAGCGGAATGTTTGCGTTAGCTATTAAGGACTTGAGATGTTCCTGGCGGAGAGCAAACAAAGCCCAAATGGAAGCCGGGACTCGACGAGGATGGGCTGGCAAAACACTTGCGTCAGCCAAGGCACACAAATTAATTTTAGCTGGGAAACAATTTAAAGTCTTTCAGCTGACTGACTGACTGACTGACTGACTGGCTGGCTGAGTGACTGACTGCATCAACAGTAAGTGCGGAAATTGCAGCAGACGACGCCACTCGACACTTGCAGGGCGACAGGGTCCTTAGTCCCGAGCGCTCTGAGCCCTGAATCCAGAGCCTCATTGTGCAATTAGGTGAAAGGCAGCCTTAGTCGCCGCCGCCGACGCCGCTGCCTCCCGAAACAGAAGCGGAAGTTGCCCGGGCACAGGAAGTGCAGCAAAGGCGATGAAGGGCTCTTCCTTTGCCTTCGCTCCTCCGTTTGCTTGCTAAGCAAAATCAATACATAGCGCATACGACACGTTGTCCGCTCGGCGGCACTAACATGTGTCGAACGTGTCCTTATCTCGGCTCCTGCCTCTGCCTTTTGCCGTTTGCTACCTTAATTGGCTGCGGCCAGACAAACGCAAAAAAAGAACGAACAAAAATAATGAATGTCAACAAATTGTGACAAGAAATCAAAATTTCTGAAGACTATGGCAAGTGACAGCGATGTGGACAGCACAGAAGTCGAAAAACAAATGGAAACAAACTAAAGTTGGCCAATGGGTCGAAGGCGAAATACCCTATCTGAAATATTTTCATCTTCTAAAAAAATATAAATAAAAGTTACAAGTGCTTTTCCATTGCTTTAGAGAAGAAATATTATAAAAGGTTCATATAGAATTTCACCTTTATTAAGAAATATCATCATAAGGATAAGAATAAAAAAGATATCCATTTTTATTTGTGTAAATTGAATAATTTAAAGACTTCGATGTCATCGGCCCGATATACTTTATGTGAAAACTCACGCTAAGCTGAAAAAAGTCACCTCGACTCTTCGTCGTCGCACTCGTCCTTTTTCCCCTGTCTCGTTATAGTAACGAGCTGTGCCAAATTTATGAAGATATTTGATTTGAATTTTAAACAGCGGCTCTGGGCCAAAACCAAAAGAGCTTAACAATGACAAGGAGGCAACAGTTGAGACGGGGGATCCGCCGGGAGGAATGGCAAATGAGGCTGAATGTGTTGGTGGGGCATAAATTACGCAAATAAATAGAAAACACAAAAAGGACCTTGGGGGCCTTGCGCCGCCGCTGCTGGTCGAAAGGTAACGAGATTATCTGTGTCAAGACAATTATTTCCGCCGCATCAGCAGCGTCGCTGCCCTGGTCCGTTTGGCCATCAGCAATCGTGCGTGCCGGCATGCCGCGGCAGTGGAATTCCGAATGCTAATGGGAACACAACCGGGAACATCGCCAGGACCTCAAACGGGAGCCTCTAATGCTGATGTCCGCCTAATGCGACGCAGTGTTGATGCCTCTCTGTCGCATTTACATGATTGCCGCATTGCGTTTCCGGCCGCCTATCTGCGTAATTGTCATGCAGGCCCATGGACTTAAATAATTCGCAATTGAGTGACACAAATGCTCCTTGAGCTCCCCGTTTCGGGGCTTTGTGGGCTTTCTAAATTAATTAATTCATTGGGTGACGACTTGCTCTCACTTTTTTGTGTACTTTCAACTTGAAATCTGCTATTTACTTTGTAGAACTATGTAGTTTTAATTAAATGTAAATTAAATTGTTCTGTTATTTAACTTCTTAATAGGACATTTTTGAAACATATTATTTTTAATTAAGTATTCCCATTATCTCTTAAAAGTAAAGCTGATCAAGTACACAGCTTTATAAGTTAATTTAGTAGAAAGTTCAGTTTTTCCAAACTGTGCGAGCTCAAAAAGCGAGCTTATTGGAATGCCTTGATGTGCTGTCTTTTACTTAGTTTGTTCTGCCAGGGGGCTAAGCATTCTTTGGCCAGGAATCTCTGAAGCTACTTATCATTCAATCCATCGCTCATCTATGTATTCGCTATTTCCTATCTCCACACAGCTTTAAATTCCTCCGGCACACTCGCACACCCGCACAGCGCTCCATTATCATTCACAACTCATCCGATTGTCATTGTCTCTGCCTTCCTGACATCCGCGCTCTGTTGACTCAAGTGGAGCAGGAGAAGGAGTTGGGAGGAACAACAGCAGGAGCCAGAGAAGGAGCTATAGCAGGAGCAGCAGCAGATGGAACAGCAGCAAGAGCAGTACCAAGAGAGCTCCCCTTCGTCATCTCATCCTGGCTTACGCTTGCATTCGTTTAAAAAAGAAAACTCGAAGGAGTCCCAAGGGCATGCTTATGCAGGTGTACAGGATGCAGGATACACTCCGTTGTCCGCAGGACAGCATCCCATCATCCCATCATCCCAGCCAGGTAGCACTAGCAGCAAATCAGAGTCAGACCCTGAGCCGCAGCTAGAGCTCGTGTTCCATCTCCATCTTCATCGCGTCATGCGCTAATGGCACAAGGTGAGTTCGGTGCGGGAAAAGTGTTAAAAAAGTGACTTTTAATGGGTTTAAATCAAGTAAAAGTTGTTGAAACTTGACTTGATTTGAGCGATTCCCCCTCCGCCGCTCCGGGCGGTCGAAATCCGTAGCATCTTCGCTCGGTCGACTGCCGTTTTATGATGCTCCGTTGCTGATGCTCTCAATGCGACCGTAAAAAGTTTAAGCTGCCCGGAGATCAGCTCAAGTAGCTTACTGCCACTCGGCCTGGCATCTTCTTCGTCGTCTGCTCCTGAGGTGGGGCGGAGGCGGAGGCGGCGGGTCCTTCGTCCTGGGGGCGGTTCCTTTAGCGAAGCCACTTGATGACGCCACTCGTTAGGTAATTTGGCTTTGATTGGGGTTTTGGGTGCATTTCGTGCTGCATTTGTTTCAATGACAAACATCCAACGACATAAAAGTTGCGGCACTGATTTAGTGGCTTTGGCTTAGAATCTGAAGGAACTCAGGTGGATGGAAAGAATAATAAGGAAAGGGTGTTCCTTAAGAGAGTGGCTTGTGTAAGAAAATGAAAGAAGAGGTCTTCAATTAAATACACATAAAATATACTAATTAGGCTACATAAGTTATACTTCCTTGATAACTTTCTTTAAATAAATTCCTCTTAATAAATTCCCTTTTACTTATTTAAAATTTTAAGAAGGATCACCAACTAGCAGTTCAAATGGTAATAAAAGCTGGAGACACACACACAGAGCCTTGAACTTTTTAAGTGCCTTTCAAATGCTCACTTAAGAGGGCAATTATAGTTTGACAGCGGCCAAGGCGGCCAATGGCAATTCAACTCGTATTTTATGGTTCGATTTTGGGTTTAGACGTTGCTTATCCCCCCTTAAGTGTCACGTAGTCGCACACGCCCGCACCAAAACACATCTAGCATATAAATATAATATATACATGTCTGCATCTTATAGATATCTGCGACCCACAAAACCCAGGCAGCCCGACCAGCTCGCTGCCATCTTCGGGTTAAGATTTTTATTACTTTATTTTATGCTCGTCCTGCTGCGGTTCGCAGAGTGTGCTCTGTTCTCAACTTGGGCTCTTGGCTGGGGTGCGAGTGTGGGGATCCTTAAGCCAGGCAATGAGACTCTAATGCGCGTAAAACTAATACAAATGCGTTTCTTATCCGCTCCGCGCCCAACCCTCCCCCCTGGACAGGCCAAATTGCTTGTACTTTGCTACAAGTGACGGCTTATGCGGCAATATACATAAGTAATATTGCCCCCGCTCTTCTATGGGGCGTTGTCTGGCCTTGGGGTGGCAAAAAAGAGGCGTAGAGTTCCAGCAAACAGAAAAAGGAGGCGGGGCAGGGGCTCGGGGAGCTTAACCAAATAACCGTTTGATGCGATTGCAAACGTTTTATGTTCTCATCACATTAATGCGAACACTTTCAGCCCGCTGTCCATAAAGTGAAAGCGAATATATTCCTTCTGTTCGCATATGAGATACTCAAAACCAAAATATGAGTAGCTTCCGATAGGAAATAATCAATGGGAGAACATGGAAGGTGAAAAACTGCAGGATAACTTTTTATTCATAAGAACTTATTGGCGTTTACTATAGAAATTAAGGGGTAACACAAATAAGCAATAGTTTCAGTTAATTCAAAGTTTAAGCTGGTTGATGGGGAATTTTATTTTCAAAACCGTGTGTTCTTTGAAACATTTTTCTGTACAAATTATTTAGTTAAAGTTTTTTTTACTTTACGCGGTGTACTGGTCTGCTCTTAAAGCTATCAAATCAAGCCGATTGAGCCGATTGGAGTTAACTCAACGCTTAGATAAACAAATAAAAAGGTTGCTTAGATCGAAAGAACTATAAAAGTACAACCAAATCAATCAAAGCTAAATACCATTTTAAATAAAAATCCTTCTTCTGCTGGGAAAATCATAATTACTCAAAAAAAGTAATTTCATTGAAAATATCTCTATAAATGCAATCATAACTTTTTTCCGCCTTGCATCTGGCAGAGCTTTAAGTGAATGCACAGCCGTTATAGGCAATTTCAATTTTGGTTTGCATAATTGAATTAAATGCAGACCAATTTTATAATTTACTTCAAACAAAATCCAATTTGTTCCGGCTTAATTTACTTACAATATTTTCATTTATTTTTTGTAAACGTTTAGTGCGCCTTTTTGCCTTTTACTTTTTATAATACTAAAAAAAAATATATTCACATATGTGTGTGTGTGTGTGAGTGGACTTTATGAAAATGTCATGAACTCAAATTAGTTTCATAAACTCTGTGGCGATCATAAAACGCATGTCAACTGCAGACTCTGTTTTATTTGAATTTATTTTCGCAGTACGTTTTTTCGATTGCAGTTGCTCGGTTTTTATATATATTTTCTTTTTTACCGGCAACATAATTGCCCGAGCATTACCAGAGAGTGCAATTCAATTAAAATTGCTGATAAAAAAACGTGAAAACATCGAACTTCAAAATGGCACTCGGCATGCAAAATATCTTTATATATATTTTTATTACCTCTCCATATTTTATGGTGCCCTTTATTTCTGCTGTGGAAAATTTCAACTTTTGACTGCATGAATGTCGTATGAATTTTTGTGTGAAAAATGAGGAAAACTGCTCGTTCAAAGGGGAAATAAACTAGGAGAGAGAAAGAGAGCTTGATATATGACTGTTCCGTGTCATGGCTATGAATGGTGTATTATGGTGGACTCCCGGCCATGACGATCCAATTAAATCAACGCCCTGATTGCAAAATGAATGACTTGTAAAATTGTCCCCGTCCCCTTCGGCAAGTAAATATCAAATTGCGAGCATTCTCCTCCTCGCTCTGCGTCGTCCTCCGTTCTTCCTTAACTGAAACTGCAGTTATAGTAAATGGTCTATTGATTGATGGCGCGCACACGAGGACGAAACCCATGTGCTGGGGCGGAGAGTGGAATGGTCCCGGGTCCGACTACAAAAGTTCCTCGAACCTTCAATCAATAAGAAGGCAGAGCGCACACAAACGGCAACAGATTAGACGGCATTCTTTGTGTGCTCCAACTCCGGGTAGTTGAATTAATTCCATGCAAAACTTCGCCTTTGTGGAGGGCCTCCCCTCGGGTGGGGGGAATCACCACGAATTGTCCGCAGAGAGGCCCGAAAATTGTTTCAATTAATTGTCATTGTTGCTTGGCTGCCCTGTGATTTGACAAAATCTCCAGCAAATTAATGCAAATCATATACGAATGAGTCTCCGTCCCCTTCGCTGTCTTTGGGGCTTTTCAGATTAAGCATTAAGTGCGGAAACAAATCACCGCAGTATAGATGAGAAATCGAAAAGTTTCCAGAGCCACCGAATAAAAGCAGGACATAAAAACTTTCCACTCGGGGAAACTTCACTGCAAATCCGTGTAAGTCCTTGGGTATGATTCAATGTGTGTGTCTGGATTAATACAAAAAATGTTCTGACTTGGTGAAGTGCTGGAGAAGGAGCTAGTGATACCGTGGATAAAATTGAAGTGCATTTGTTCTTAAATAAATTAAATGAAACTGTTAGAATAACATTTAATTTCCTAGATTTTTTAAATTAAAAATAAGCTTAAATAAACATTGAAAGTAGTTATAAAACTAATCCAAGAGCTTGTAGCATCACTCAAAACTAATGGTTTTAAACCACAACTTAGTGAATTTTAAAACTAATGTTTTTAAACCACAACTTAGGGAATTTTAAAGAAAAAGATTTAATATATTTTATCCTTTTTAAT
Source organism: Drosophila tsacasi (assembly GCA_018904565.1). Taxonomy (NCBI): domain Eukaryota; kingdom Metazoa; phylum Arthropoda; class Insecta; order Diptera; family Drosophilidae; genus Drosophila; species Drosophila tsacasi. Next base: position 11,684 of record JAEIHY010016216.1, read on the forward strand.
GGAACACTCTCTAACTTTCCTTTGCCATATTTTCCCTTCTCAATTTTCTGTAAGTCATATATTGCCCAATTTTTTAATGGGTATTTCTGATGAAAAACAAAAATGACTTGAATCGCTTTTAGAGTAGCTTAACATGCCGTTGTCACACATGCGAGGACGAGCTAAAGCCGAAAATAAAATCCTCTCCAGCTGTTGGTGGTCTTGGCCAGCTCAAGACCCCCCGATGTCCTTCAGCATCCTGCCTTTCCCCACGCGGGCTGTCCTTTCCCGGCCAGCGCTTACCCTGTGTGGCAGATTGATTTGTGGTCGAGTTCATGCCAAATTTAACTTTAATAGTTTTTACTGGATTTACTTTTAATTAATTTTGCGTCCACGTCACAGTCCCCGCTTTATTCCCGCCTCGTCCGGACCCGGATCCTGGTTTCAGTTACGAGCTCCAGTTCATTTGTAACGGGCCAAGTAAGGAGCAAAAGGCTTGGGTTTCTGTGCCTTCCCCGAGCTCCTGGCTGCAGCGTTTATCGTGGCCGCGTAAAGCGCAATTAATTTCGTGTCTGTTCGGAGCAGCAGTTGCCACGCCCACCGCCTCTCCGCCCCACTGCCGCCCAGTTGCCGCCGCCGCCATTAATTATGAGATAAAACACTAAAATGTATCAAGTTGTTGCCTCGCAGCTGTTTGTTGCTATTGTTGGTGCCGCTGTTGTAGTTCTTGTTGTGCCTTTGCAAGTGACAAAGTTGCCGCCACAAATTTACGTCTGGGAATTTAATTTTCACCCCCACTGTGACGTCCTCCCCAGCCTTGTTTTTCTTTTAACAGTCTCTGAAGTCTTACCCAAAAACTATATTTTTTTCTTTATAGGTCTGGAGAAAAGCTGAAGGCATATGTTCTTGAGGGGTTTTATGATGTGGTAAGTACTCTTAATAAAAAGGTTAATTATAGAATATAAAAACATTACAAAAGTATGTGCTTAAGATGTGTAAAAATATCTAATATAATAAAATAGTAAAGAGTATTCAGCTATAATTAAGGAACTTTGAACAAGTCATTTAAATATTATATATGATTGGAGAGATCTTTTAAACTTAGTTATTATGCTCTTTATGGACTTAACTCTGAGAATTTCATACTAGCTTGGCAGCAGCTTATTACTGAAGTAAATAGCTGACAAATATTTTAAACAGAATCATAAAATTTGAACTAAGTTGTAATTAGAGCCCCTGGCAACTCATTCCCAATTGTCCTTTTAGGCTTTATGAGTTCAAAATAGCTTACGCAAAACCATTTTCGCATGACCATTATTCACACTATTTTGCTAAACAAAGAAGCAAGAACAATTAAGTTCGAAGGCATCATTAATTACAAATAAAAGACACCTCCGACAATGCAATGCAATCGCTTACACCATCAGCATTCAATTTGATGTCAATATATGCCATCTTCAATTTCGGGAACACATGTCGCCCCGGCATTTGCAAATCAAATCCCCTTTGGGCATACAATCAAATCAGTCCTGATGATGATGATAATGATGATGACGACTACGACGACGACAACGACGACGACCAGGATGACTTCCTGCTCCTCCGAGGCGGTTGCTCTTTAAGTTGCTCTCGAGGCTTTGTGACGGCAGAAGTCTTTGCAGGGGGATTTCGGCGGTTTTCGCATGCATTGAATTGCAGATTCTTGGGACTGTTTTAAATGCAGCCCACGCAAACAGAATCCTGAATCCTGCGGGGTAAGAGCGGTAAGAGTGGAAGCAAAAAAAGTGGTAAAAAGGTCCTGATAAGATGTGGGAGCGACTCGAAAGTCGCTGGCAAAAGTATTCAGAAAGAAGAAGTGCAGCTGCAAAAAAGTTTACATTTCCAGATGCCATTTTACTTTACTTTACTTTTCTGTTCAGCTTACATGACCGTGCGAAATGTACCTTCCCTCAGAGGGCTGTGGTTGCGGGCGGGGGCTGGCTGTCTCCTCCTGGCCCTCCTGTTGGGCCTCGGCGTCCTTGTGTATATTTTTGTGACTTTTGGCGCCGCCTGCAAAGACAACAACGCCGTGGAGTTAAGCAACTTACTTAAGCAAGGGGAAAAGCCAAAGCCGAGGCCCCAGAAACGGAAAATAGAAGAAGACGATGACGAGGACGACGACGACGGGGTGTGGGAGGAAAAGCTGCTTTCAGGAAATTGTTGCATTTCGGTTTTGTATGTTGCCGCTGCGAGAGGCGTCCCCGTCTTCGTCGCTGTGAAAAAGTCATCCGAAATATACTTGACTTGACTTTTGTCGGCACCGCAAGTAGCAAAAAAGAGAAATACGGAAAACGGGAAAAACAAAGCAAGGATGGTGGCAAAAAATCGAGGCCAAAATGTAACGAGACATAAGACTCCACCTACAGCCTTGCAGTGGTTAGAAAATATAGGAGCACAATATTTATATATTATTTTCTAAATATTAATAGAAAGGTTATACAAGTACCAATAGGCTATTGAAAAATGGTTTTATATAAAGCTATCCTTTTTTGAATGATATTTAAATCATATCTGCGCCAATTTCTATAATTAATTTAGCCATTTTTAAACAAGGTCTGTTAATATACAAATATGCAATCGTCCTTTCAAAATTGTTTATCCTCTACGGAAGGAAATTATTTAATATCTCTTAAAGAAAATGTTTAGAACTGTTTTTAAAATTTTGTTTACTTAAATGTACCCAAAGAAGAATGCAACTATTAGCATTAGTAAAAATTCCTTATATTTTTAATTTATTTTTTATTCCCAAACTCATTAAATTCTCCTCCCGAATTCTCCTTCCGAATTCTCCTGCATTCCTCTTTTTTTCAGTGTAAGTATGTTGCCTGTGTGAGTTGTGGCTGTGGCACGTATTTGTTTTAATAAAACTTTTGCAGCAAAACTTAATGAAATGTTGGCAGGCCTCAGCCACAGTCTCAGTCTCAGTCCCAGCTCCCAGCTCCCATTTGTGTGTGTCGACTCAACCTCAACCCCCTTCTCAGACCAGCTCCGGATCTGGGTGGCCCTCCTACCCTTTCCGTCGGAGGAGTCCCATTTCGGGCCTAGCATGTTATTCGCAGCAGACAGGCCCAAGACATGAACATGTTCGGGCCGTGTCTGCAGGAAAGTTATGTCCCTGGGAGAAGGGAGCCGCTGCAGCTCGTTCAAAGGAAGTTGTTGATATTTACGCTCGAGGAATTCGGAAGAATGCCTTTCAATTAAAACAAGTGTGCAATAATTTAAATGTTTGTCCTGCGGTTAAAAGCGGAAGACCCTAGACCCTGAAATGCTTCAAATTGCAGTATCCAGCTGGGGTTCAGCTCGATAATTGAGTGTTCCCACGTCTTAATGTCTAATTGCCACTTTGCGGGCTTTGACGTTTTTGTGGCTTACGAATGAAAACCAACAAATAGGTAGAAAAACAGAAAAAACTAGGGACAAACGCATTGCACGCTGGCCAAAACCAAAGACAGCTTGTTAATTGGAAAGTTTCATGCAATTATAAAACTTTTTTCATTATTTTCTGGTATTTTTTTGCCATGTCCCGTGCTGTTGCTGTTGATATTTTGTCGCTCTGTGCATACTATTTTGTGCAACTTGCAAATGGAAATGAAAATGAAAACGAGACGGGGACGAGTGCGGGGGATATGTTTTTGCAGCCAAGGTAAGGTGGCTGGAGCAATCCACTGGAAACTGTAACCGAGACGAACGAGTCCAACTCGTGTGTGACCAAAGTTAAAATGGAAATGCACGGGATCTCTCCGGCAGGATCTGGCGGAGATGCAGGATGAAATGGGAGGGATATGGGTAACAAAAACGGCAAAATGTCACTGCCAGCAGGGCAACGTGGCCAACATGTCGCATGAGTGTTTTGTGCTAACTGCAAACGCAAAATTAATTTCATTTTGCAACCCCGCTTACGCCCCACATCTCGCCCACGCTCCCAGAGTGACAATTGCATGAGTTGGCAAACTGTTTAGCATGGATTCCATTAAAGGCCAGCGGGCAGTTAGCAGCATCCCGCAATTTAGGCAGCTTTAAGGGGGTACGGAAAGGCGGAAGCGGAAAGGAGGCGAGCCAAATGAATATGTAAGAGGTCCCACTTGGCCATTTACGTGTACAATTGATGTGCTTTGATTTTGTTATGGGCATTGCCTACAACATAAACACAATAACAATAACCCCCCGGCCACGACCCATGCAAGCCAAAGTCGCCGGCTAGCAGTCCCAAATGGCCACCATTCCAGTCAGCCGAACGAATCGAATGAATAAGTGAAGGCAGAGGCCCAGAACAGGTCGATTTCGATTCCTACGACTGCTCTGGCTCCTAGTCCTGCTCCTGTGACAGTCGGGGACGAGCATGTGCACATAATAGCTGCTAAGCAACTGCACTCGAGTGTGTTTGTAGCAGTGTCCCTCTGTATACTTGCGTCCATATCATTGAGTGCTCTGCCGGTGGCATGTCCCAGTTGGCATGACAAGCTCTCATTGGGCCGCGTTCTTCACTCAAATGGTATTGAAATTGATTTTATTTGGTCGCAAATTATTATATTTTATTTTAGTTCAAGCCCAAGACAAGGTCTTCCTACAGCTAAGAATAAAAATAAGATAGGATATTGAAATGAAAGGATTAATATTTAGTAAATGTTGACGAAAGAAAGGCTTTGCTTAAAATTCTTATTTGTGGTACTTGTGCACAATTTCTTCTAATAGATAATACTTAAAATTGTAAAGCCTATTCTCCTTGTTTTCAAAGAATTTAAAAATGTTAAAAGCTAATTCAGTTTTTGTATTTAGATATAGCTTTTTCGCCCTGTGTAAATTCAATCAAGCATACAAGTATCTGAAGCACAATTGATGCTTATTAGCCTCGAAGGCTTACAGTCGGACCCCAAACTCGCAGTGATTGTTGTTTGCATGCCAGCTTAGCCGGAAGTCTCGAATTGAACTCAAAATGGCGGCCAAGGGGGAGCCATAACTGCTCCTGCTGGCTCGGGAGAGAGTGCGTAGCGGAAGTGCCCTGTCCGGACTCTGGCCCTTTGTGTTTGCAGCCGGGCAAATATAATAAATAACTTTTTGCTACTTTTCGTATTTGGACAATGCTCGACATGACTTGGGTCCTGTTCCTGCTCCCGATTTCGCCTCTGTTCGCGCGCTTTAAACTTTGTCTCTCTAATGGCCCTTCGATTGCCCCTTGGCTATGGCTTCGACTGCAGTCAGTGGAAAATCAATAGCTGTGGCCGGCTACATCTTTATTTATCGTGGACTGTCGGGGAACCGCAAAACGGCAATCAGTGGAATATCCACCATTTGTCATGTCACAGTACGAGCCTAATTTATCAATAATTATACTTTATAAACATTGAATGCGAGAGCATTGTGCGAAATCAATCCGGATTCCGGACTCCATTCCGGATGTGGGCACTCTGTAATCTATTAATAGATAATCTTTTTTGCCCAAACACCCCCCTCTCCCCCTCGTCTCTCTGGCATGTCATTAATTACGTGGCGATCCGGGGGCGCCCTGCCGCCCACAGAAAGTATCCTCCCATAGACGGTATCGCCCGAGTCTTATCGGCCGTCCCCTTGGGGCAGCATTTTCCTTCGGTCTCTTTTTCCTTTTTTTTTTGCGGCCGTATTTTCATTAAATGGATTTCAATTATGTTCAGCACACACAGCCAAAGGGGGAACACGCAAGGGGAGGCGCACAGGCTTGCCTTGGCGGTGGGCAACTTATTGCATAAAAATTTATAAAAGCAGTTAAAATGAAAAGGGAGAAAAAGAAGCGAAATGAACGGCGGACAACAATTTTTAAAATGAATTCATTAAAAGTAAAAATCAGCGGAAGGGCGAGAGAAGAGAAATCACTGGGCAAACAAGACAGGACTGGGCCCCCAGATTCCTTTGATATTAAATACTGGCAGCCCATGGTCCTCAAACCCAGGGCCCTTAACCCGTAGCCCTTAACCCTTAGCCCGTAACCCCTAACCCTTTGTTGCCGCGCTTCGTCGCGCTGGCTGCACTTTATTTGGCAACTTAATCGCCCAACAGGCCGCAATTTAACAGGAATTTCCTGCCGCGTCTCCCACCGAATTGTCGTGTTTTATTAAATTTCATCGCATTAAGTTTTAGCAGCTGTTTCCCTGCCCGAGGTTGTTATTCTTTCGTTACGTCAGTTACTTCAGGGTGATAATTATAATGCCAGAGAAGCGTCAAAAATCACGCCGCCTTACCGGGTTTCATTTTTCGGAGTTCTTTAATGTTTTGAAATCAAAGAGAATGTATTCATTTACTTCTGCTTGGTTAGGTATACGATTAATTATATAATCAATACTTAAAATAAATATATTATTTGTACTCCATAGAGTTCCCATCTTATTTAGCCATAAAAGTACTTTGCAATTATCATGACTTAATTCGTATAGTTCTTAAAATATACAAACATTTAACTTGCTCACAATTATTTCTCGTTTTTTTTCGTTTTCTGTCTCAATTAGTTTTTAATTCGAAGGCCGGGACAGTCCAGTCCGCCATTAACTCTTCCAGACAAAGGTTTATGACATGACAGATATGGCCAAGAGTGAAACCAGTTGGGAATGCACTCCGTTTGGTTTCGCTTTGGCTGTTTGCGGGTGCCGGCCGAAATGGATTTAAGCATTTTTAAGTGTTTTGCAACCGTAAAATGTTTATTTAGCATTTAAAAAAGTATTTGCTGCGGGGCACGTTTATGGGACGTTAAAAAAGGGCATCAGGCATCAGGCATCAAGCATCGGGCACCAGGCACCCAGGCATCTGCGGCCTTGTCATGAGCCGCAGGAGCAAACAGACAAACAAAGTGGCTGAAATTTATTTAAAAACCCATTTAACAGGCTGGCCCAGTGGGAGGCGTTCTGGCGCCTGCGACGCTCTAAGCCCACATCAAACACAGCGCCAGGATCCGGGAATGGGCTCAGGGCACAGGGATGGGGAGCCAAATGAGGATGGAGGGAGGAGATGCGGACGGGAACTGTCGCCAAGGGGCGCCACATCAAATGGTCAATTAAATTTCTGGGCATTTCATCAATGTCGCCATTGTCAGAATTTCCGGGAAACTCATTTTTTATTTATACATACAATTTGTTATACTTTTCGCTGCGGAACAGCATGGAGATTATTCAAGCTGTAATGATCTTGGCGGTTTTTTAAGAAATATTTAACATTTAAATGTTCTGACTTGGGCTATAAAATATGAGGCTTTTATTGGAGGTTTTGATTAATGAATAAAAGGAATATATAATGTTGTAAAAGGGGGAGATAAGGATGATAAAAGCGGTCTTGTGTAGTTTATTACAATGTTTTACTATATGTAAGTGAACTAACAGAGAAAATATTTATTTGTATAGCATCTTTTATAAAATACTTATAATTATTTTAAGAAGTATTTTCTTCAAGAGCTTTATTTCATTTGTTGTTTAATAGTAAACTAATCTCAATATTCTCGGTTTTCTGCTCCGCTTTATTCAAAATCTCGTAGTCCTGATCTTGGTATTTCTCTGTCTTAAAACACATACCATTTCTGACATTTATATATATTAAATATTATATTTAATTTTTATTTAAAAATTGTATTAACAAATAATAACTTGTACCTTTTTCTTTGAGAATGGATACCCATTAAAAGTCTTTAGGGAGTATTTTAAGTATCCTAGCCTTTGTAAAAAATAAATTTTCATGCCAAAACTGAAAATGATCCTCTGCTGGCATCTGGCTGCTGGCATCCCGCGCTTAAATTATTTTAATTTTTCACACAACCGAGAGGCGGAAATTCCAATTAAAACGCATCAGCGCATTGAGATACTCCGCTTTCGGCATCTGCATCCGAAAGAGAAACAGAAACAGAGTCAGAGTCAGGATCCGAATCCGAATCCAAACAAGGATGGCGTTGAGCAGTTTTTTCTGACTGATTTTCCATTTATTTGCGTAAATTAAAAAACGTCGAAATTGTTGCACACACGCAAAATGCAGGACGCGCTGAACGTACAGGACGCGCAGGACTTGCAGGTCTCGTAGGACTGGGGATCCAAAATAAATAAACTGAGATAAAGTGAGACGAAAGCGAAACGAAAATAATAATGTGCATATGTAAATAACAGCGGCGGCGGCAACAACAAGGATGTCAACGTAATTGGACACGCGCGCACTCACACCACACTGGGACACTCGCTGGGAAAATGCGGAAAAGGCGGAAAGCAGGGGGGGCGAGTTTAACAGGGTTTCGGTATAAAAATGCCCTGATTGCCACGGCGGCAGTGTGTCCCGCCCATCAGAGCGTGTGTTTACTGTAAATAGACAAGCGAGCAGGACCATCCTGCTCCGCCCCCCGTCGCTCCTGCAGTGACATCACAATTTCTTATTATGCAACTGTCATATGTGTTTAATTTGTGCCGCCCAAATGAATTTCCGATTTTGCTGATTTCAATTAAATTGAATTTCAATTAAATTTCCCAATGACAATGGGTCTTGCCCCAGCACACGTCCACACACATCGTTCTTATCGGGAATATCTCCGAATATAGCATATATACCGTCTATCTTTCGACGTGTCTCCCCGACATTTAAGCAATAAACAACATTTCGCTGGCATTTAAAATGTTATGCGCAATTAGGAGTTTGTGCTAGATGAATGTGTTGAATGGCTGCCGGCTGCCAAGTAATTACAAGCCCCTGCACACGTGACGCATCACGCATAATGAAAAGTCACACACAGAAACACTTCCCATAGCAAACATACAAGTATTCATACCGATTGCACAATCCAAATGAAATGGCAATCTGCAATCTGCAAGCTGCAAAACAAGCGATATTATTTTGCTGATTTACCAAAGACAAACATAATTGAATTACGGAAAGAGCGAACGGACATGGTTATGAACACGGACACGTATCCGGACACGGCACGGACACGGACACGAACACAAACTCCATACTCCGCACTCTGCGCTCTGAACTCTGAACACAAAAAGTCCGCCTCTCCACTGCGGGACCACGTTACGGCTACGTAACCTGCTCCTTAGTGTGAGTGCACTCAAACAATGCGCATTAAATTGGCAATTATTTGTTGTTGCTCCCTGATCGAATTTATACGTTTTTATTGCTCCGCTTTTTAGGGGTGCACCATGGATGTCGAAGGAAAACCTCTCCTAATGCAATCCCAATTAGAATGGCCAGGATAATTGCCAGATGCGATTAAGCTAGATTCGATTACGCATGCAAAAGAGAAGCACATGGCGGAAGGCAATGAATAAACAGGATGCGCAGCAATCAAGGATATGAAATCACCGGCTTAGATGCATTTAATAGTAGGATTTGCCACAGGTTGCGGATTAATTTATGCTGAAAGCAATAAAAAGAAAAAAGATTTACCATAGACTTTAATTGAAAGTATTAAAGGCCATCTGAAATTCAGAAGTAACTACTTCGATTTAAGGAAAAGAAACTATTTTTTCCAGAAAACAATTTTAAGCTGTAATTAAACTATATTCAGATAAGGTTTCTGTATAGTTTAGAAGCATTTTAAGAATCAGCATGCTGGTTATAAATATAGCAAATAATCCTTTAATATTTTCCACCAAAATAAATCTTCTATCGATTTCACGAAATAAATACTTTAACAAAATATTTATCCGTTTAAAAGTAAACACATTTTCGTAGACCAACCAAAGGCGGACGACAAGCCTAGACAAGTTTTTAATCAGTTTGTGATTTGTGGACGTGGAAAAACTAATCCCCGATGCTGCCCAAAATAAAAGCCATAAATTCTCAAGTAAAAATACATAAAATAAGGAAAAACGGCCGCTGGTCTGGCGTTGTATAAAAAATAGCCTCAACATTCCGTGTTCCCTGTGAACATAACCCTTGCCCCTTGCCCACCACTGCAGACTTGAGCGATGGCCAGGGGGCATGATTTGGATCCGGATTTGGATGCGAATTCGTGTACAAACAACAGCGGCTCGGTGGCAGGTGGGGCTTTTCACTCTGATTCGATTCATTTTTGTAATTGTTTTGGCCGGAAAATGCGGGACAGGAGCTGAATTGTTTGCCAGGCCAAACTGCAATCAAAAATGTGAATAGAAAAAATTTAATGTTTGTTTGCTTTTGAATTTCATGTTTGCCTTCCTGCCGCAAGGCAGTCTCGGCTGCAATTTTCTCATTTCACCCGATGTGTTGTTATTGTGGTTGGATGTCACACGTGCTGGGCATTGATTTAAGCGATTATTTTATTTGATTTCTAATTAAAAATCATAGCAACGCCTGCTATAGTCTATTTTTTTAGCCATCCAATTGGACTTGCACTAGCATTTAATTAAATGCAAATAACAAATAGCACAGAGTGCCGGCATAAATTATGCCAAAAAGGTACGGACCCGGGCCAGACCGCTGTCAAATGGAAAGCGGGGAGAAGTGTGAAGTATGTGCTGGCCATTATTTATGAGTGCAATCATTCACATGATATTCTGCGGTTTCCCCTGCATTTATCACACAACAAACTTTTATAACACGTTGCTCGACAAAAGGGTGTTCGTGTGTGTGCGCGAATGTGTTGCATTATGATTAATGCCATCCGTTATGAAAGAACAAAGTACAAGGGTCCTGGAAATGTATATATCCAGATTAGAGATGAATATCAGGAATAAATATGCCATATACCGAAGCATATCCTACCATAGGGATTGTAAGGAAAACATCAAAGTAGCAATGGATAATATTCAAGCCAATGTAATTAATCTTTCGGGAACTATTTTGTATCAATGCACACTTAACTTCTTATCTCCACAAGCTAAGACTGTCATAAGTTTCCCTTCAAAATCAAAATGCTTACCTTTGGCTGGCCTTTTCCTAATCAAGTCTCTTGACATATTGATGTCCTTTCAAGGTGTAATTAAATTCTGACTTCGGCCAGGTGTACCAAGAAACTCAATCTATATGAAAATCAGTTGCTTTAATTAAATTTCGATAGCTGAGCACAGTTTGCACAACTCAAACGCAGCTCGTGTACGAGCCTTGATTTAAGGCCACGCGAAATGCCCCCAAAATGGCAGCACACGAGACCGATGAGGGGCGGGCACGGGGAGCAAGCATAAACAGAAAACTCATTAAAATCATAAAATGCATTTATGACAGCCTTGTTTGCACTGCGGGGCAATAAAGAGGTGGCCGAGGCGTTGCTGAAAAGTGTCAAAATCAAAACCGAGGAGGCGCCGGGCAAAGTTGCCAGTATGTCAGTCAGCCGGGGCCGGTGTGTGTGCGAGTGCGAATATGTATCCTGGCTGCATCCTGCTCCTGCCGTTGTCACACAATTATGCGTACAACAGTACGGCGCTGTTGTTGTAATTATGTTGCCGGCTGTAAAACAAACTGCCAACAAGGACGAGTAACAAGAGCCTCCAAGAAGGCGAAGAGGCAGCCGGAGGAGCAGGAGCTGCAGGAGCTGTAGAAGCTGTAGGAACTGTAGTCGCGACAGGACAAAGACAACAAGGCTGCCAGGCAACATATACTGAAAGAAAAATCTGACACACAACCGTAAAAGCAGAACTTAGTGCACAGAACTTCTGTAAAAATATTTAATAAAATGATTTTAAGAGTAACTTTGTAAAAATTTCTCTTTGTTAATCTTTAAACTCCTTGATTTGAAGTACAATTTTTAATATTGAGAGTAACCTCTCCTAGCATCCTTTTTACCGTGTAAACCAGGATAGCAGCCAGGAGGATCCGCTGCCAGGGCGATTAATCATGGCAATCCCGAGTCTGCTGCAGTTGAAATATGAAAAGCTCGGCGTAAAAGGCCAAGGCGCTTAAACAGCAGCGATGAGCTTTTTGCGGCGACACAGGCACTTCAATCAGACTCATTCCCCGTGCGTTTGACAAGAAGTTGCACAGAATCAGGGGCAGACAATGTACTATTTGCTTGGCCAAACAAGCCGTTGCCCCGAACATCTCGAGTTCATCTTTATCTTCGAAGTGTGTATCCTTTGCGAGCTTGTCCTTATTACCGAATGGCTGACCACGTTTTCGAGTTGCTACCCTTTGCTCCTGACGCCATTCATCTGGCTCTTGACTATTTTTCACTGCATAACTCAGGGCGCCACGTACTTGGAGGTCAGGTCCTGGCTGGGATCAGACTCTGCTGCTCTTATCTGCAATCAGTGGCCTGCACAATTTCACACATGGTTCGATACGTTTGATTAATGCCCCGCCATTGAGTGCAATTCCCCCGGATCCTGCCCAACTTCTAAACAACTGTGCGAGGAGTTGACTTTTATTGGGTCCTGCCAGCGGGAAGCGGGAAGGTCCTGCCGGCGAAAGCTTAGAGCTGACTTTGATGCTGAATCAACGAAATCAGAACGTGCGGGTCCCACACATTTCCATCTTCATTCGAATGCTAGTTGCCATTTCCATTTGCATTTTCCATTGCGATTCCATTTTCATTGCCGTCGCTGGATGCTGATTACCATTTCGCATTCATTCCTCATCATTTGCTCAGCATGTCAGTCAGTCAGTTAGTCTTTCCACTACTCCGTAGGTCCCTCAGTTCCTCCGTTGTTGAGTTCCTCAATCCCTCAGTTCTCCAGTTCCTCCGTTGAGTTCAGTCAGTCACCGGTCCTGGCATTTCGGCTCGTCTATTTAGCTGATTGTCGTCTGGCGGCGGCTGGATCCAGCTTTCTATATTCTGCACTTAAAAATATTATTAGTTTAAGCTTTTGAAATACTTAACAAATTTGACGGCCTTTAAATTAGAATATTCCTAAGTTAATTGCTTAACAACATTGCAAGTCCTTTCATTTATTAAGTAAATATACAATTTCAAAATGGATTGATTTCATACCCTTTTAACGCCTTTCATAAATTGTTTACTATGCTTTCTAAAAATGGTTTCCTTTCTTTTTTTAAGAGAGGAATTTGGAACACTTATACAGAAATATTCCCCTTAAATTCAAATACGTTTCTTTCTTGTTGCCAAATAAAAAAGCCTAAGAAACCGGCTCTTCTGTGCATCCCGGTTACTGGCTGGGTGTGCTCAGCATTTTAGTTGACATATTCATTTGGAAATCCAATAATGTCGGATTTAAATGCTCGACGGCGTGCGTGCTCCAAATTGAATTTGGCCAAACATTTCGCGCGTTTGTCACGGAAATTGAAAAGCGTCTTCCTGCAGCTCAAACTTTGTGTTTGGGGTTCCTGTTCCGTTTTCCCTTTTGCCCCGTTTCCGCTATAGCCGCCATGAGCTGGCAAAAGTTGTGTAAATTATTTTGCCATTGCTCCTGTCAGCACTCCACCCCTCGACCTTTGTGCATCCTTTTGACACACTTTGACGTCACTTGCAAGTGAAGACCAGCTAATTTCCAAGCCACCAGCATTTCCGCCAGCCAGCCAACGAACATTGATGAATGGCAGGCGAATGCAGTGGTGAGAATTCGAATTACCATTTTCCACGGGGAAAAATAAGCTTTAAGGAAACTTAAAGTTGCAGAGATCATCCTTTCACTCTTCAAACTACCCAGTGATGCTTAACACTTTTTCTCTGTGCATCGCAGGTTAATTATTCTGAAACTGGACAGCGAAGGGCATCTGCTTGTCGACCTCGAGTCACTTCCGTTTGCCTGATTAATGAAAAGTGCAATCTGTAGTCCCTTCCTCTCACTGCACACTTGATGTACAAAGGGACGAGAGTGTGCAACTCTCAGAGACTCAAAGCGATGGCGAAGACGATGGGAATGGGAATAGGAATGGGATTGGGATTGGGAATGGGTTTGGGCGCTTAGCGATTGCGGATGGAAAAGGGAATATGGATAAGGGTATGGGAATGGTTATAGTGATGCTGATGGGGCAGACTCATCACCATCATCATCGGCATCATTGGCAGCGGCAGCGGCATCTCAGCTCAGCTCACCTCATCTCATCGCATCGCATCTAGTCTCATGGCTCGCCACAAGCCACTTTAGAATTCCATCGATTTTTTCTCCTTGGCTTTTAGTCGCGCTCGCCTTTGAGTCTTTCGGGTGTTTGCCGTTGTTGGCCGCTTTATGCATTTCGTAGCCACTTTGATGACATTACCAGGAGCAATGCCCACCGCCCCCAGGATACACAGTAACCAGCAGTCTCGTCCTGGTTTCCGCTCCGTCATGGCTTAATGGCATTACGCCCAATGCCCGCTCTCTTTTTTTGTGGACTGTCGGTTGCCCGCCCCAGGGCCAACTCCATCAATATCAGCAGCTTTTTACAATAAATTAAATCAATCGATCAAGCCCCGGCAAAAACTGTGCCAATCAATTAGTTTCCCACACACACAAGGGAGAGAGGGAGCGCCTGGCCGGCAATAATTTTAATGAAATACAAATATAAATGGAGCGGCGAACAAACAATGACAGCCTCCCTCTATGGCCTCCCTAGCATAGCCATCCATCGAGCAACTTTTCACAGCGAATTTGCTGAAAATTATTTCAAGCACTTGCCCGATTAGAGACGCCATGTTTCCAGCTGTTTATCTAAGCCATTTTGCGGCAACGACGGCGTCTTGGCCATGTGCCGGGAATCTCAAGTAGTTCGGATAACCTGCGCCAGAAGCGAAAATGCAAAACAAACAAATAGCGAGCGAGAGTACAAGGAATAAAAATGGGCGCAGCCTTTATGGGGCTTCCTTCAAACGGAACTCGGGATGCCCTTTGGTGGTTAATAAAAGGGCTGTGAAAGCAGCCATAAAATAAGGGTTGCCTTCTGGTCACTTAAATGGGCTTACATATTGCGAGTTTAAATGGGAAAAGGGTCGTGCCAATTACGGGTGTAATAAATCCCTCTCATATTTGTTGTTGTTTTAAAATATTGCTTACTCATTTAAAAGGGACTTACAAATTAAGATGACAGTAAAAGTAACTTGTAACAGCATTTAGAATTTAAGGTTGAGTATTTTCTTAAGTACTACAAGTGGCATTTCACTTTTTGCTAATATATGTACATATATGCATAAAATTTTGAATTTATAGAAAGGGAGAACTAATTGATGTTTAACATTTGATTTTAAAGTGGTATAAGTTTACTGAAATTGAAAGCTTATGTTAAATAAATTTCACATATACGAAATTTAAATTACCGCTTTCCAGTTATTCAGAGAACTTTTGGACTTTTGATGCTCCTTTATTTTGTATTTTAAGGATATTCCTCGTATGTATTTCCAACCAATTGTTTATGAACTTCAGTTAAATAATAAATATTCTTAGATGCTCCAACCCAAAGACCCAATGCATGTACCCTAAAAACCAAGATTGCAAATCCTTATCGAGTGGCAAAAAAAAAAACCAAGAGAGAAAAACGACGAAACGAATGACAAATTTTAATGTCAATAGTCGAAGACGTGCAAAAAGGACGAGTCGCGGTGGACAGGCAGGGACTGGGCGCTGCGACAAGAACAGGAGGACCATTTGCTCTTTATCTGCCGCCGCTTTTCATGTTCATTTTAATTTGTCCAAATGTCCTTGCAGCGGGCACAAACGATTTGTTTTGGCCTCTGTCGCCTTCTTGGGGAGGCATTTCCTTTGGTTCGTTCGGTTTTGGGTTTCGGAGTTTCGGTTTTGCTACGGTTTTCTGCCCCTTCCGGGTTTATTTGTATTAATGAAATAGACATTTTGGGGTCATGCTAAAGTGATTTTTCAACGTCTGCCAGGAGCAGGCTATATGCTCTGCCGCCACACATCCTTGTGCCATGTCCACGTCCTTATCTCCCCGGTGGCCCATTGTTGATGTTGTTGGCGCGGTGGCGGCGTCGGCGGCGCTGGTTCCATTTTTTCCGTGTTTATTTTGCCTTTGTCTTGCTGCTGTAACCCGGAGCTCCGCCTGGCTCCTTTCGATTT
Organism: Drosophila tsacasi; assembly: GCA_018904565.1. NCBI lineage: Eukaryota > Metazoa > Arthropoda > Insecta > Diptera > Drosophilidae > Drosophila > Drosophila tsacasi. The sequence continues at coordinate 27,562 of JAEIHY010016216.1, forward strand.
TCCAGGGTTTTTTGCATCGGTCGAGAACGAGAATGTCGTCGGCGTCGTCGTCGTCGGCGTCGTTGCTTTTCAGCAACACTCGCAGCAAAGTGAAACTAATGGCAGTTAGTTTTGTTAAGTCGATAAAACTGTCAGTGATATGGCAGATTGTGTGGCAGCAGCCAGCAGCAGCAGCAGGGTACCCTTAACCCTTGCCCCCGGCCGCTGCCATCGCTGCTTTTGTCACCTAACCCATTTCGTGTTTTTGATCCTGTGGCAAAAGCAGGGAACGACGCGGCAACCAGATACAGTTGAGCTGGGTTAAAAAGTTAAATGAAGTTGCTGCAGGCATTAAATTTCCGTTGCCGCGAACACCGAACCCGAATTTACCCGAGAACGGGCTTCGGGGGTACTCATAAAAAATGCAGGAGTTATGCAACACCCAGGCATCCAAACATCCTGGGAATCCCCCCGATACATATATGTCACACCCTTTCGGGGCGTGGCTGGTGGACAAGTAAGTGGCATTTTATGTTCATTTGCCGCGGCTCCTTCTCCAATGGCAAATGGCATTGTGTTTTATGTTTTCGCCTATGCGAGAATGCACACAAAGTGCCAAAATGGCGGCGGGCGGAAGTGGCAAAAGATGGCTTAGAAAATGGCTGACTTATTTCGGCGACAACGCGGCCAAAATGGCGCACATTTTTCGTCCTTTCGCTCCGCCGTGCATCCTTCTGCAGGATGGGCGCATGGTAAATGACTCCGGTGCCATGTCTTCATCATCGTCGGGCTTTCAGCTTATTACTTTTCTGCGATGCCACTGCCATGTGCCATATATGCATCAATGGGGCAAGGGGACTCCCTCTTCCGCATACTTGGGTGTGCGGGTGTATGAGTGTGTGTGTGTGGCCAGGTAGCTGGGAATTAATTATCGCATATCGCTGGTGGCGCACGTATCCTAAATCAAAGCATTTAACGCCGCTAATCCCCTTAATGTATGAGCCCGTTGAGGAAGCACTCCAATTTCAGGTGAACAATTCGTAGGGGAGAATGGTGCACGCGGAAAAAATTTAAAGTAGGTGTACTACACCTTAAGTTTATCACTTTTAGGTAGCCAATTTTTATAAGTCAATTATGCTTAAATTTTTAATAAGAATTTTAAAGCTAAACTACGATTTAAAGCAAAATTAACCCATTTATATTTATTATCTTTGAAGAGTTGTAAGCAAAGTTAATATGTAGTTATTAAGTTCAGGTCAAGACTTATAAATTCTTCTACAATATCTTCTCTCTGACATTACTATAATAATACAAGATTCTAATGTAGTTACTCAAAGTCACCTTCAAATATCCTAAATAAAACCTACACCAACTTCAGAAACGCTTTAAAATGTTCTCTGTGCATCGAGCTTTTCCCAACAGCGGTTCCAACGTATTTAGCAAATTAAAATGAAAATCCCTGCCAGGCGAAACCGCAGCACAAAAAAATATATATAGTATATATACATTTAGCTGAGCTGCAAGCAGGGCCAACGCAACGACAGTTTGAAATCTCCAAGGAGCATGAGCGGGTGTCCGGTTGGGAACCAAAAAGCACGACAGCGTGGCCAGGTCAGTTCGCTGTGATTGGCAGCAGTCATCAGGCAAGTTAATTGCCCACGATTTAGCGAAGCGGAGGAAGGACGAAAGGACTTTCCAACCGGGCAATTCGTGAGCGGGAGTCGTGACACGCGGTGTTGCTGACGTTAAATTAATGGCGGTTCAAGCTGACCAAAACCGCCTCAATCAACATCCGAAGCTATTAAATTCCTTAAATTGCCATGATTAGAAACAGGGTACCCAACTTAAAATAAAAAAGAAAAAAGAATTGAGCTTAAACAAAATATTACTACCAAAAAGTTTTACTTGTATAAATATGTTTTTGCCGAAAATGAATTAATTGCATTTCGGAAAGCGCTTAAATGCTAGTTTTTATTAGCGTTAGGAATCTGCATACTGAATAAAAATGATTTTTTTTTTATATTGAAAAATTGAGAAAAATTTGTTTACCTGCTGTTGATGGTGATCAAAAAATATACGGTTTACAGTGTTGGAAACTATAATACTTTGTCAGGGTATAATGAATACAAAATAAAAATTACTCTTATGGCGCTGATAAGAGAAAACATTAGCAAAACTAGCCAGAATTCATTTGCAAAATAAAATAAAGGAAGGGAAGGTAGTTTGCAAAGAAATATAAAAGTCCGGAAAATTTGTTCAATCGATTTTAGTTAAAACCCCAGGACATTAACTTGCCTTTACTTACATTTCCTCGTTTTTTGTTTTATTTTACATTTTGTGACTCGGGACTGGCCCCGTCTTTTTGGTCACATACGGAACCCGGATCTCCTCCGATTGTTGCCGTCGTGCACTTAATCGCAAGTAGAGCCCATCAATCGAACTGAAGTCCACCTACATCATCTCCTGACCAGCTCCTCGGCCTCGTTCTCCTGCGGCAGCATCACTTTGATGTAGGTGGCTTTGGAGCTTGCTGGTCAGGACAGGAGCTGACCCTCGTTCGCCACTGCTAAATCTTGGTCATTTGTGACGCTATTACGGGCCGGATGAGGTCGACTGCACTACCCATGGATATTCACTGAAAAAAATTAATGGGCCCAGAAACTATGAAGATATAGAAAATGTATTTTTTTTATATTAGAAGTTGTGTTAATTGAAAACTTAAAATAATAATGAAAATTTTAAATTTTGTTAGGAATTAAAAGTTTGTAAAGATCCTAAAGAATATTTATGAAATGTTAAGCAGTTCTAAAAGTTATTTTCAGCAAACTTAAATTAACTTAGGGGTTCTTAATGATTTTAATACTTAGTGCTTAATTCTAGTGTCCTGTATTTTGTGTTGTCCATTGACTGTTGCCGACCGGCCTTTATCGTCCATTGGGGGAGCGTTATTAACGTTTGCTGCCTGTCAACATTGAAAATTATATGCCTGGCAACACACACGTGGTGGGTGACCATCCCTCCAGCACCACCTCTTTTCTTCCATCTCCATCTCAGCCATCATTCCCTGTCCCAAGCCCCTGCCCTTTCATTCTCATTCTCAATCTCGGCCCCCCTCTGCACTTTTTTTACGCTTTGGCTTCTCTCGCATTCATTACGTGAGCTGTGTGGCTGATGGAATGGAAAAGGGGCGTGGCATTCGCCCCCGATCCCTGCCTGCGTTGCCATTAGCCCAGCAGGACAAGCGTTTCATTTAGACCTCGTTGGTTTTTGTTGCTGCTCCTGATGGTGGTGCGGTTTCGGGGCCAAATAAATCAAGAATTTTTTACAAATTTGTTGTCATCATGTTGACATTTCCGACGTCTTTATCGACTCCTGGGCTCGGACGGACGAAACTGCCAAAAGGCCCCGGCCCGTTGTCACCGAATTTCCATGGAAAATCCATAAGCCGGATCTGGCTAATGGGAAATGTCTGTGAATGCAGACAAAAAGTTCCATTTGCCGGGAGAGAGCGGGTCGCCTTAAATTGGGATACTCCCCGAACTTGGCTTAGTGCGGCGGAATTGGTTTCTGCCCCAGCCAAGGTCCCTGGAAGCCCAGGCAGGCACTTGAATATATTATGAGACGTGCTCCAGAGACGCTCACAAATTATGTCAATTACGGCGGGGACCTAACATTTGCAACGGAGAGTTTACTGCGAATGCGACGCGAAAATGATGCGAAAAGTGCATCGCAGCACCGTGCAGCACAACAAAACGAAATTATCGAATAACAAATGCGAAAGCAGAAAATGCAAAAAAGGACGAACGCAGGACGAAGAAGCAGAAGCGCCATCCGCTTGACGTTTGTAACTTTCATAAGAAATTCAACACTTCCGCTGCCGCTGCCAAGGGAACTGCATCAGTTTTCCCCGGCGTAGTGCAAATTAAAAACAAAAAGAGAAAAAAGGAAAGCGTAGGGAAAATGGAGCCAAGGAAGTGGCGGCCAAGAAGCTGCCGTAAATAAAGAATTACGTTTTATGTTCTATTTGCATTCGCCATAAAACTCGGCGCCATCGAGCGGCAAACGGAGCGGCATGAACATGAACATGAACATGAACGGAGCGACATCATGAACGCCGGCCAAATGACTTCCGTTTCCGCCGCTTAAGATGGCGCGTGCATCGCACTCGCACTCGCACACAAGGATCCCCGCTGCCCTGCTGTGGGAAGGCATCCAGCAGGCGGAGATATCCGCATCATCATCATCATTTGTTTTTGCCCGCCCGACTGCCTGCTGTGTCCACTGCTGACATGTCGGCTGGCATGCTGAAAAATTGCATCAAGTATAATGTAAATCGTGTCATTTGTCAATGGCAGATGGTCGCTCTTCCTGCGGACAACTGCTCCGAATGGCGAATGGCGAAGCGAAACCTCCTAATGACAATTGGCATGCCCGCAGGAAGTTTCCACGGAGAAAAACAAAGCCACGGAATCAGAAAACTGCAAGGATTCTTAACTAGCAGAGCTAAGACTTTATTAAAACTCAAATTTATAGAATAGATCTACTTAAGCTCGGATACTTTTAAGTTCATAAATCATAAATCATTTTCTTCCAGATAAATCAGAGTAATCGAAATCGAAATTACAATTTTAAACAAAACAACATTTTCGCAAATACAGTAAATTTGATTTAAGTTTCATATATTACATTTAAAGCCAATCAAATTATACATTCAAATACGAAACTGCCACTGCCGATTCATGGCTTTACTTTTCCTAAATTAAATACTAGTATTTTTGTTCTCGCTCATCTAAAGTTGTAAATGGCATTATAAAGTTGTATCTGTTGCAAATATTACTCGACTGCTCCAAATGCCATGTCTGATGGGAGATGGGGTATTCCTTGAAGTGCAAAATAAATCAAAATAAAACTACAATTTTCTGTACACATAATCGGTGACGGTTTTTTCCCAGAGTGGCTTTCCCCTTGGGTTCTTCCGAAAGCCACTTCACTGGCTTTATGTTCTGCTTTGAGCTGGATTTCCCATACGCCCGTCGTAGGTCGCGTTTAATGACTCTTGGCTAAAATAGTTTGCCAACAGTTTCGACTCTCCCTCGCACATTAACGCAGCCAAGGCGTCGGACCAGGCCGAGCTGCGCAAATAATTCAATAAAGCAACTTTCGGCGAGATTAATTAAATATTTCTGTCTAATTTGACGCAATTTATGCAATGCCGGGGGGAGTTGGCCTGGCTCTGGTTGAAACTAAAATGAAGAGGGTGCAGAAATGAGCAAAGTTTGCCGAGCAAACTTGCTTATCTATTTGGGGCTGTGCTTCTGGAGAAACTTTTATTAATTACAAAGGATACACATAAACATTAGCCAACGGAGAGCTCGCGTCACATTTGTGAATCGAGCATTCGAGTTACTTAGCTTCCGTTACGGACTGATTTTTTCCTGTCTCTGGGTTTTTTCCGAGCAGCGAATGGCGGCGAAAGCTGGCGAGGATTAGCCGCAAGGACAGCGGTAAGTGGCCGTCGAGTCTGGCAAATTATGCAACTTAATGCGCCCGTATGCCGGACTACATAATGCATAATTAATTTGGCTCGACATGCACAACCTGTTGAGCCGAAGGAGCACTCACCTTGGCAGTGCTCCACTCCACTTCACATCACTCCTTACTTATTCTACCCGCCATCCGCCGCCCACCACCCATCCAACCCACTTGGTTGCCATTCCAACTGAGCCGCTGCCTCATTGAAAAGTGGCATAACGAGCTCTTGTGCCCCGGCTTAAAAGCGCTTACAAATTGCTACATGAAAATGTCTGCCAGGGGGCCAAGGGTTTGGCGGAGAAGGTGTGGAAAATGGAAAATGGCCAGGCAGGAGGGAGAGAGCGGGGGCTTTCATCAACACTTCAGGCCAGTTGCAAAGGGCAAGTTGAAAACTGAAACTGCAATTGAAGCGTTTTTCCGCACACACACTGCCACACTCTTACACACCCGCATAAAAACACGGAGACAGGAAAAGCGGAGAGTGAAAAAACCTCCGGCTTTTTAATGAGTCAAGTGGCCAACACGTGAAACACTCACGTTTTGCACTGAGGAAATTAGTATACGTATGAGAGATTAATGTTTTGAAATCAACTCTTTAGGGAAAAAGTTATTTGACTTGGAAATGGGTTTGCGTGGCAGCCATGATTTCTCAGATTTTTATTTCTTAGTTATATGTAGTAATAGGATGTTCCTTCCCACTAAGAAATAAAACTCTTTTCTCCTTAGCTACTTAGCTTTTTAAAATACATTTTAATAGCCTCAGTAAGGGATTCTACGAATAATTCAAAGGTTTTAAAATCCCAGAAAAAGCCATCGAAAGCAAGTAATAAAATAAGTAAGGCACAATCTTCAATATTTTTATTTTGTAGTATTACGATACACGATTTACTATTTATTTAAACACCTGTCAAGATGATTTCAACCCCCAGTGATTTCTGTAGCAAACAGGATTATAAATCAACTTATTTATTTAATCTGCAGTTTTATTTTCCCATTATTTCTCGCCGTGTACATGTGTGTAATGACGCACATTTTGGCTGACTTTTGTGCGAGAGTATTCGCACGAAATAAACCGTTTTGCTTTGAGCCGAATTGAGTTTCATTTGAGTTGGGCCCGTTGATTCGATCACTCGTTCCCGTTCCCGTTTTCATTTTCCTTTTCGAATTTGGGCGTCATGCCAACGCCTGAACGTTTGAGTTCCTGCACTACTCTGCTTTTATAATGGCATGTCGACTCTTAATGAGCTGGGCGCCATGCAATTTGTACTTTCGCTGAGCAAACAGCGAAAAGCGAACGGCGAACAGGAGGCCAAAAGCAAAGGATTTTCCTGCCACTTGAAGTTGGGGAGCTGGCTTTCCTTTCCTTATTTGTTGTTCCCCAGCTGGCCTGGCTAAGTGGGTTGCCTGCTGGCCGGGGAAAAACTCTGCGGAAAATACAAGCGGAGCGGGCAAAGTTGGACTCTTGTTCAAATGGATTTCGCTCGTAAGCGAAATAAAACCGCACAACTCAAAATGAAATGAGTAAATTGCGGTTGAAGTTGCCAAAAGCTTCGGCACTCCTCCGTTTTTATTTTTTTGCTTTCGGGATATGTGGTTTTTGGGTTTTTGTGTGGCCCCACAGCTGCGTCAGTCGACATAGAAATAAATTTTGATGTTTTAAAGACTAAGCTTAGATTTGGGAAGAGTTTAGAGAGAAATATGTTAAGTATACTATTAAAACAGTTCGCGAAATATTTGATTGAAGTTTAGTTCAAAACATTAACTTTTGAATTGTGATAAGTGTATTTTATTTAGAAGATAAGTTTGCCATACCTACCATTATGCCTTTACAAAAATTGGTAATATTCCTTAATCTAACCTTATTTTCGTTTTATCTTCTTTTAGTGCATCCTACGTCTCTTGGGCACTGTAGAAAAACCGCCTTTCAACAGAACTGGCAACCATAAAGATTTAAACGATAATAGGATACACAAAATGAATGCGAATTTTCCAATTCTTAATGCCAAAACGAAGTCAGAGGCTAAGCGTACGAGTCGAGTAGCATAAACAATCCTGACAGGACCTGGAGGGAGCAGTAGAAGCGTAGAAGCAGCAGCAAATCCAGGACCATGCCAGCAAGCACATCAGTGGGTGGATTGCTTTAAAGCTGATGCATAAAATATTGCGTATACGCCCCATTATGCCTGCCAACAAACGCACGCAAACCAACAGCGAGGGCGGAGAGTGTGCGGCAGGCAAACATGGACGGGACAGACATCTAAACCATATATCGTATGTATAATTGAAAACAAATTTTACTGCTTGTAATTGAGTGTGTTTGTTTGCGTGTGTGTGCCCGTGTGGGCATGTCTTGATATCGATAACAAATGCCACAAATTGAATTTAAATCATATAACATACAAACAAGCAGCGCAGACACAAAACAGGCCGCTTTCTGGTTTGGGTTCGAGTTTGGATTTGAGATTGGAATTGGGATTGGGATTGGAGTCTTGGCCGCGCCATCGCCATGTTCGCTTGTTTTATTTATGGCTGCAACAGCAACAACAGCAAGCCAATTGCAACAACAGCAACCATTGCCGCACTGAGATAAAAATAGAGGGTTTTGAATATATCCAAATTTCAGAAGTACTTGCAATATAATCCCTATGCAAGGCAGCTTTTAGAGACTCTTTCCTTGGATAATTATCTCACATATATTGAAATATGTACAAGAGTTACATTACTTTTTATCAGTTTGTCTTATGCGCAAACCTAAGCAAAGTCTATTGCCTTTTCTCGTTGTGCATCGGTAACTGAAGTCTGAGCAATGCCTTGGGTTTTGCATTGAGCCGTATTTGAATTCGGGTTTTGAGATTTTCATTTTATGCATTCACTGCACACACTGCTGAGCCGAAACAAGCAAGCCAGGCTCCCCGAATATCCTTGCCAGGACTCCTTCTCTCGCTCCTCCTAATTGTCTGCTCGGATGCGGCATGCCATAAATTTATGCATTGCATTCTGCCGGCAGGAGTCCGTATGGCACTTGCACTTGCCTCTGGGAACTCGAAGGCGTTTCGAGCCCGAAACCGAAACCGAGCTCATCCGGCACAGCCTCAGACACAGTCCAGACGGAGGCCGTAAATAATTGTTTGATAAGCAGTCCGTCTGTCCAGTCAGTGTCAAGTCCCCGTGAAGCAATTAAAATCTAACTTTAAAGCAAATATTACAAGGTGTCACTGTATTATACAGCATTTACCGGAAAAAGGCGACATGGATCCGAATAGATCAATTTTTCTCCAGAAATCGAATTCTAAAAAATGCATGTGAAGTGTAAATAAGCAGCCACTAAGTTATGGGCTCAAGTCAATTCTGGCACTCAAGGTGTCGATGCATGCCAGCACGATCCGAGAGCTGAATGGAGTTGCTCCCGCAGTCTCCATGCTCCCAAGCTGTCCTTCCCGCCGGAGGAACGTGTTGTGCCGTGTGGATCTGGCTTTAGGACGTGACGCACGTGCGTGCTGAGAGTGGCAGGATGAGGACGAAAGCTCTGGTAAAGGTGCATTTCTTATTGACGTTAACATTTTGTTCAGCACTCGTAACGTGATGCAATGTTAAATACAAAACAGAAAACTGAAAAGAGGAGATACCAGGCTTAAAATGCAGATGCACTGTGAAGAAATTATTAGAATAAAAGATTAGTTACTAAAATAGCAAATATTTTCTGGAAAAAATGAGGCAACAGAGAAGTCAGAACGAATATTGGTTTATTTAAATTTTTAACATTTAATAATTCTTATTTTATTCTATTTAAAAACGAATGAGAAATTAAAATGGAATATTTAAAGTATATGTAAGAAATCCAAGCCATATTTTTCTCAGTGTTCCTTCGGGACAAATAGGCAGATTGTAATGGCAAATGCAAGCATTGAAGCGAGTCGTACCCATGGCTATACGTACATATATGAACACCCATACCTCACGGCCAACAGCTCACTCCCAAGAGGTGTCCCTGAGGCAAGAGTCCTTGCACCAGGACCTTATACCCGTACATCATGTCCGGGGCATTGTTGCTGCTGCTTCTGCACGCGCCGCACGATTTTGCAAATAAATACAAATAACTTTGATTTTGTGCCCCCGTTTCTCTCCGGTATTGGCTGCGAGGCGAGGCGGGTTCCCCGTCCGGGTTCCAGTCCCAATCCCCGAGCGTGTGACGTTCAACAGAAGCATTCAAATTAAACTTTATTTGCCTTCCCCCTGTACCTTTGGGCGTCTGCGGGCTTTCTGCTTAAAATTGCAGATTGCAGGCTTGATCACATTGCCGAGGCTTGCAAATGAACATTGGCAAAGGAGGAGCAGCAGGCGGAGCGGGGGCAGGATCTGAGAGGGGGAGCTAGAGCAGGAGCAACCCAGGAGCCTAGGCAGGAGAGCGGAGCATTCAGACAAACACATGAAACGTGCTGTGCATGCAATAAAGGAGATTTTTTGTGGGATTTGCTGCACTGATAGCAGCCAACGGCACAATATGCTCCATAAATTGCCTTTGGCCTCTGACTCAATATATAAGACACACACCCAGGCACATGGATATTTCCGAAGTCATGCCCAGACAATAGTTTAAGCTTGTCTTTGATTTAGTTTTTGCGCCTAAAAACTGATAGTTTTTGCTTTTCTGTTGATACCCTTACCGAGGGGACTAGGGCTTTGTTAAGGAAGCGTGTGTGCCTGTCGCCGAAAATTCTCATAATAATTTAAGCATGCGCACTGCAATTGTGCGGAATAGCTTTTAATTGCATTTGGCAGAAACAAAGCACTTCCGTGGAAATTAGTTACTCCTTTGTGGGGCTTCTGTTTTGGTTAGTCCATAGGTAAAATTCAGTTTTAGTTTAATGGGTTTGTTTCATAACATTTACCGCGATTTTCCGGTATTATTTTGTGTATTCAACTAAATTCTGACCATACGTAATGAAACATTATTAAAAATAGTTTGTAAACTAAGCGAACCTCTATGTTTTAATGCCAAAAAGGTTGCAATTATTAAAATTCACCATGTTATCTTTGGTTTGATATTCAAAACAAAAGAAACAACCAGAAAATTTAAAATGCACAGAGAAACGAATATAGTAAAGAAATGAACTCAAATACAAAAATTTAAAGAGATATTTGTTTGAGAAATAAATTAAATTAGTTCGAATATCTTTAGAAGAGTTCTATATAATTTTGAAGAATAAATTAAATTACTTGGAATTTTCATTTGCAGAATCCCGTGAAGCTCATCGAAAGGACCCCATCTAATCTCATTGTTCCAGGGTAGCGGGAGCCATAAAGCGACTCTCCGCATGGTTAGGTTATTATTATTGTTTGTAGTTTCATTTTGGTGCTCCCTTTTGTTTGTAATGTGAAAATAATCCTCGTGAAAGTTTTGTTGTGCGGGAAAATCAAAGTATTAGCAGCGCGTTGCCCCTCCGTCTGGCCCAAAAGCGAAGCCCAGACCCCGACCCAATGTCTGGTTATGTTTTTGTTTCTGCTTCTGGTACTGGCAGCAGCGGCAACTTCCGCTGGGCGCCGTCATGGCCACGTGAGCGACGGTAAATGGGAAACATGGCCAACACTCTGCCAAAGGAGCAGCATAAGCATACAGTTGTGATCAAAATTTTGGGATAGATGACTTGATAACTTAAAAACTAAAAGGTTTTGAAATTAAAAAAGAAAACAAAATAATAATTAGTGATTTCTAGGAAAAGGACTTGCTTTTTATATAAAACAGAGTAGAGTACCTTTAATCTTAGCTAATTATATAAAACTTGGGGTGCAACATAATTGAAATTGACTTTTGCTTAAGAAGACCTCGTCGCTGATGTCTTGGCCCCATCTGTGAGTCGTGGGCGGCATGAACGTGAACGTGAACTTTTCACGTGCGCAATTTGTGTTTGTGTTTAGTTTTCTCCTCTTCGCGTGTGTGCAAGGATGTGTGTGCCGGAGTGTGTGTTGTTTTATTCATACATTATTCGCCTCCGACTATTTGCTCTGACGCTGGGCGAACAACCCTTGTTCCAGCCGAACTCAAATTATATTTTTATGAGTGGGAGTGAAGTTACGGCACTTAATGATGTTGCTTAGCAAATTGAAGCAACTAAACACAAACATAATTGAAACAATTTTCTCATTATAATGACTATGATGGCGAACAGACTGTGTGGCAGTTTTCCGGGCCCCGAGGAGCGATGGAGCCGTGGAGCCAGGTGCCGTTGACGCGAACTGTTTGGCTGCGATCCTGTCAAGGAGGCAGGTAAACAATAAGCGCGCCCAATGTCAACTAAATATGCGTCCTGGGTGCTGAGCAAGATGAAGTGGGCGCCAGGTAGTCGGCAGCCAGGAAATGATGAAGTGGGGGAAGTGAGGCAGCCGGGGCCAAAGTTAAGCGCGCAAATAAAATAAAGGAGAATGGCGAATGGAAAATGGACGGAGAGAGAGAGAGAGATAGGCAAATAGCAAGGGAGGCGGCCTATCACAGGAAGTGCAGGCAGTGCCGGAAGTTGTAACAAGTTAATGGCAGTTTTTCAAGAAGCCAACTACTGTCAGGTGCAGCAGCATTTACCGGGAGCAGGAGCCTGGCGCCCGGTGCCCGGAGCAGGCCCTGCAGCTGCAGGACTAAGTGCATTCAAGTTGGCACTCAAGGGCCGCCAAAGTGGCAGTCGACGTGGCCTAATAAAGTTGCTTAGGCGGCGCTTGGCGGGATTAAGTGCCTGCCCAGGATGATGACGATGATGACGCCGTTGCCCTGGGAACTCGAGCACACTCCCAAACTCCCAAACTCCCACACCCACCCGCACACACTCTCCGACGGCACTTATACATACATTTATTTTAATACCCCGCCATCAGCCATTGTGTTTGCCGGCATTGTGTGCCATTGCGGGGCCATTAGCAGCTCAGTTTACCCGGCGCTGACTCCTGATAGCGCCTTTTCGTCTATCTGCCGAAAAGCTATCTCCCCATCGGCCATCGGCTATCGGCCCAAAACAATATTTGGCATTGCGGTCGTTCGTTGGCCTTTTGTTTTTGTTTCGATTTCCCCTTCCCTTTCCGTTTTGGCTAAAAGCACTGGGCGACAAGTGGACGAGTGGGACTCGAGGACAAGAGGACGCCTAATGGACTGACCGGCGACCAATTGCAATTCGATACGGAATCCACAGGATGAGTAACTTTCCGAGACTTGGCTGAGAGATTGATAAAGAATGATAATAATGTCGATAAGTCCACTGAAAGAAGTTGGCAACACTAGCAAGTAACCTATAAGTATACAACCCTGTTCAGTAAAACACCTAGATTTAATAGGTTTTCAGAATAATCTATTGATCCTTATTCTTTCAGTGTACAGGCTGTGCAACTTTGATACATTGGGCAAACACAAAGGGCATAAAAACAAAATCAAATTGCTTGCAAATAGCTAAATAAAAGGATGGCCCAGGACAAGAATGGCTCCTCAGCCTCAGCCCCAGCTTCAGTTTCAGCTTATTACCCCCAGCTCACCCCTCGAACCGGAGCCTTTTGAGGCAGGATATTGCCGGCGAACAAGGAACAAGTTTGCGCTCTGCAAATTAATAACAACAGCGATGAGTTTTCTTGTGCGTCCTCCTGTTTGTTGCTGCTCATCATGCCAGATAGGACAATGTGCGGGAATGTAGGGATGCGAGGGTGGGTATGTACGGGTAAGTAGGACTAATGCCTGCAGGTTGACGTACGTGCTGTGGCATTTTTATTAGGCATCCCCTTTTTACGAGCCCCGCTCCGAGCCGAAGCCGTTTTAATGTTGGCGGCGGCGGCAGGACCCAGTGGAGCTAAAAGCCGAAAGAGACCAGAGGCGAGGAGTATCAGCAGCGAAACGTTTCATAGCCCATAAAAGCAACAGTACCCCACAGTACCAGTTTCAGTTTCAGTTCCCAGAACAGCGCCTGCACCCTTCCAGCTCCATACTCGGCCGAAGTGGGTGTTACTTTTTGTTTAATTTAATTAGTCACGGCAAGGCCCACACTCCGAATATCGTTGTTATTAGTACCGGCATTTTATTGGTCGCATACCATAGAGGAACAATAACAATTAAACAGTAAGGAAGGTTTTGGCAAAGGCCGTAGGATACCCATTAGCAGAAAATTAACTCGATGAGATTAACCTTGTCCGAAATACCGATGAGATTATTTAAAATAAAATATCACCCAGTATTAAAATCTTACCTTTTAACAAGTTCAAGTATTTAAATTATATATGTAACATATGTATATATTTGTTAAATATAAACAAAAATAATGTGTGCTAAATAATTGTACTATCGTTTTAGTAAATAAAAGTCCAGCACACCCCAAATGCTACCCTTAAAGCGGGTTGTGTGTTTTTGTGTGAGGAGTATATAAAAATGTCGCTCAATTAAAGTGTAGACACTTAAAATTCAACACTTAATTTCGTGCGTAAAATTAATGCCAAGCACATAATTAAATTATGTTAATTACGAACAGCCACGTCTATTAACAGCGGCAGGAATAGAACAAGATAGACACGGCAACATGGCAACGAGCGTGCGCTCCAAATCCCTTTTGGGGCCAAAAAGGCCAAACATCAAATAACTTTCAATCAATTCCAATTAGGCCAGCTCCCTTTTGCCATAAAAATTGGATCCAGAGAAAGGAAGGACAATTTAATTTCAAGTTTAATGGCAAACGGCAGAAGGAATTGGCGCAGAAGGGTTGGGGCTTTTCAACGGCTTGATGTTGTTATCTTGGAAGTAACCCGCAGCGGGGATATTGTAATAACAGCTGCCCGACACGGACGACTATCTGATCCGGGGATCCTTGGAGCGGCGGCAAAAGAAAAGGCGAGCCAAGGATACGGATAGGAAATGGGATGCGGCCACGCAGCAATGCATTCTGCAGTTAGCAACAATGGGCCAGCAGCGGTCAAAGCCACAATAGAAGCGTGGCGAGAGGAACTGAAATAAAAACCGCAAAACACGCCAAACCCAAGGAACCAGGGCGAATGTCCCACGGACATACAGCTGTCCGTCCCGGCATCTGCCATTCGCCATCAGAAAATTCCAGGAGAATGGAGGAACGGAACACCAAGGAGCAACGAGGAACTTCAAGACGTGGGAGCCAACCGAGTTCATTTTCCGTGCAAAAATTTAATCAAGAAGTGCAGTGCCGGGCAAGCCAAAGTGTCAGCGGTGGCATTGCCCACTCGCCAACACTCGGAGGAATCCCCATTTTATCTCCTTTCCAGCAAACCCCCCTAAATGTCCTGACGTCCAGCCCCTTGCGTGTAATACGAGATTCGTTCAACATTTACAATGATTTTGTGATTCTTCCGACACTTTATGGCCCAAGCCAAGCTGACAGGCTCCCCACTAAACTCGAACACCCTCCTCCGAACCGTATATATACACACTGTATATGTCCTTTGGTGGGTGTGTTTGACTATAATAGAGTGAAAGACTTTAAGCAAGCATAGCTATCGTCATCGCCATTGCCATCGCCATCGCATCGCCATCTCGGTATTAAGTTGCAAGCGAAAAAGTTCACTTGTAATGCAGACAAGCAGCGAAAATGGAAAATTGGAACGCAGCTGACAATGCTCCCATTTTCGCTTCCCTCCTGCTCCTCGTCCTCGTCCCGCGGAAAGTGCCATGCGATATCCTGGGAGCAGCTGGGTCAAGTTCCCACAGCCAGCCAGGAGGGAAGCTACATAGTTATACTTGGTTAATTCGATTTTTAGCTATGATTGTCCAAACGCAATTCTTGTTGATTCTAATACTCAAGGGTTGCGACTGGGCATCGCGGCTCGAAATAAGAATACGACCGGCAACCAAGACCACCACGAACTATAAATAAACTTATCTATATTAAGATGCCTGTCACAAAGTAAAACCAAAAAATACAATTTGAAATGAAATGCAATTTCCTGTCACAAATCAAAGCTAAATTTGGTAATATAAACTGTTTAAGACACAATCCCCGAAAGCTATTAGGCGAAGTTTGTTGCTAATTGCTGTTGCATCATTTATGCCGTATTAGGTTACATAAATGAATCATACATACATCAGACAAATCCCAATCTTTCTGTTGATTTTACTTAATTGAAAGAAATGTATACTTGCAGCAGAAATTAATATTACAATAAAATGCACAGCAGTTTAATTTATTCAAAGAAGCAAGAAATTCTTATTAAGTAATATTGAAAATATGCTGTAATAATAAATCAAGCGTCAAATAAATATAAGTCTCATCGATCTTATATTGGGCTGCCCCCACGCCGAAGCTTCCAAACTTCTGTTTGAAGCAACTTTTCTGTTCCTGCTTGTAACACACATAGCGAAGGAAAATAAAGAAATATTAGCACGGCCAATAGGAAACATAAAGTTGAAAGTAATATATTTTATGCGGGGAAGCTAGTCAGGAATTTACATCAGCAAAACTTGCGATATGAAGTGGCGGAGGGAGCTGGGAAGCTGTGCATGGAAAACGTATTTTGTAACAAATATTTGCCAAGCATCTTTTGACAAATTATGACTTGGGTCTTCGAGCTTCCAACTTGCTTTCCCTGCTGCTTCTGTTGCTCCTCCTACTTGCCCCGCACCGCACCCAGCTGCTGTTGGTCTTTGTTTTTTTCCCAGAAAACTATGGCTAAGTTGCCATGACAGCGTTGCCACATTATACAACAAGTGCTCGAAATAATAAAGTTAACAGCACTTTAATAGTTAGCTCCGGCCCCGCCCACTCCCACTGCCACAATCCCCCGATTGCCACCAAGGATATAGGCAGCTCCAGGACTCTAACGGCAACATGTTGCCCGGCAACGGGCATAAATGAGGGGCTTATCCTATCGAGCAGCACAACTTGAGCAATAAAATTGCTTTTATATACGAGACTTTCTAGCAGTAGATGAGGACGAGCACGAGGACGAGACGGAGATGGAGATGAAGCTGGAGATGCCTTGAAATATTCCTGGCATGCTCAGATATACAACCATTACGGGGCGGGACAGCAGATAAATTTTCCACTTTGATTTCTGCGCTTAATAAAAATCAAATTTAAATGCGGCTGACAACGCAGCAGAAAGCTGTGAAGTCTTTGCAATGCCATGTGTGAAGAATACACAGAGGATAAAGGTATGAACTGTGATAGACGTCTTTATATTGTTTAAAATTAGAATAAAAATGTTCTTCCGCTTTCTAAGTTCATGCAGCATAGGATGAAGTTATTATATTTTAAATTAAATTAACAATCCTAGTTAAAACCTAAATATACATATTTATCACAACTTCTGAACAAAAAAATGCTGAACTTATGACCAAATGCAATGATTTTTCCTTCCTCTGTAGAACATCAGCTTGGGGCCAGCAGTGGGAGGCATTTATGGCCAACTGATGATATAGCTTCCAACGATGCCCATGATGGTCTCAGCTCCACTCCGTTCCGTTCCGTTCTGTTCAGCTCTGCCCTGATCCTGGAATGTAATAAAGTTGAAGCGTCTTTCGGTTCTCCACTCTTTGGACTTTATGGCTGGCACATAAAAGGAAATCAAAGCCACCGAGGAAGCCATCCCCAGCTGGCCAAGTCAAAGAGTCAGTCGTCCCTCTAAACAGCCCCAAGATGGGAGGGAGCGGGGCGATAGAGCGCCATGGAGACTACGGGACAGAAGCAGAGCAGCTAATAAGCCCTGCGGACCTGCGGGGCGTATGCTTAATATTTTGAGCCAGTTGGCGCTTTTATAAATGCCGTTGCCCAGAGCACCAAAGCGGAAACTTCTGCATAAATTCAATTAACTAAAAACATGCAAATGAAAACTTTTTTCGAGGGCACCACCAGGGGGACGGGGCAGGGTGGGAAAATGCTAAAATGCAACTCATTCAAATGCACAGAAGTGGCAATTGGAAGTGGCCAACGGGCGCAGCCTCCAAAGAAATGTTTCCTAATTATTTCGCCCAGCAACATACTTTTTATCCTAAATCGGTGAGTGAGCTATGCGTGACAGTGTTCTATGGCTGAATACTACAAAAAGTATGGAAAATATATTTTTAAAGATTATTCTTAATATGCAATTTCTTATATTTAAAATTTGTTAAACGAGTGCCTAAGATTTAAAATATTTTCCCAGAGGTGTTTGAAATTATTTTTGCCCCATAAAGGAACTCGGGGGAAGGACATGGTAGCACTTCCACTACTTGCTGCGTGCATATCAAACAGCAGCATAGGAAACGCAATAATGTACGGAGTAATTGCGCAAAAAGAGTAATAAAGAACGGGCCGTTACGCAAAGAAGGGAGGGGCGGTCAAAGGACACGCAATCTGGCGGGGATAACGCAAGGACACTGGCTGCGCTGGCTGCACAGCGGTTCAGCAGTTATGAGTGCGGTTCAAAGGCAGCCGGCAGGCGGCGGGCAACGAAAGTTGTCAACGGCAGCAACAGAGGCAATGCCAACTAAAACAAAGCCCCGCCCGGGGGCGGTGGAGCGGAAGCGGGGGCGTGGCATGGGTACGTGCAACGTGGCCGCAAAAGGTTCTGGCCCTGCTCACGCGCTCCAGCCACGTGATCCTGCTCCCGCTGCCACGCTGCTCCTGTTTGTCCTGTTGCTGCTGCTGCGGGAGAGTCGCCGCGTGCCCCGACCAAAAAGGATATTAATTTCCCAAAGGTGCCGTTTTTGCTGGCGAAAATCACGCAAAATGCGACCTGCTCTGGCGGAGGAAAGGGAGTGCGAGTGCTACTAGGAGTGGGAGAAACGAGTCGGGGGACAACTTAACAGCAGCAGGGGCAAGTGCGCCTTTTGTCAAAGCGAAACATTACACACCCTAGGCTGCAATTAGAAGTACAAAGTACTCGCAATTCAAAGCTTCACAGATCGCAATTTTAAATACATATCCCCAAAGGTTGCAATCAATTTAGAGCAGTCATAGTTCAAAGTTACGTGACCCACCGTTCGACGCCATAAAACAATAATTAAAGTGTCACATTAAGTGGGACAAATTACCTTTGCGTTTAAAATATGTCTTCACTGTTCTTAAACATCCAGAAGATAAATAATAAAGTAAAAGCTATTAATTAGGCTATAATTAAGTAAAAGCTATTACTAAATTTAAGACTAGTTTTTAAATAAGAAAATTATGATGTCATATAAATCCTAATATTTCAAAAGATATTCGGGGTTTGATAGGTATTTCGATCATTTTATCTACATACAACTTTTCCCTTATAGCAATATATTTTTGTAAGTCTGCCAAAATGCATGCCGAGTCCTGGGGACCCCGACTCTGGATGAATATATCAGCAGGGCAAAATAAAATTAAAACGCACGCACACAAATTAAAAACTTTCAATAGCAACAATTTTCATTTAAAAATTCAACACCATGCGCTGGGACAGGCATCGGGGGATGGGTGGGGGTGAGCTCGGGAAGTGGAAAATGGAAAATGGCAAAGGCTGTGGCACTGAGAGCAGCAGGGAGAACTGCCAGCTGGGTGGCCGCTTGTTGATGGCCATTGAAGTGGGGCGACAAACAGATTTATGAAAACTGAAAAATATCCATTGTAATTTGACTGTGCGCCAAAGTGCCAAAGGAGCGACTGTGGCGATGGCTCTGAAGCAAAGTGGAGGTCACTGGGATCTGACTGCTGCTGCTGCTGCTGCTCCCCAGCAACAATTAAAACTATTTTGGCCAAAACAATATCGGGTTGTTGCCATCCCCGCCAG